>JAYXTC010000778.1:0-88910 GCA_038382285.1 Ceratocystis cubensis
AGCTTTTTCTTTTTTTTTCCCCCCCCCTCCCTTTCCCTGTACGCTATGCCCTCAGTGGCCCCTTGGGGTGTTGAGAAACTTGTTGTTTCCCCCCAATTTGCGAAAGACAACCCCCCCCCCCCCCCCCCCCGAGATGTAAGCAAAAGTGCCTTGTTTGATTCGGCAGCCGTACTCCATTGACCACTATCCAGCACCTAGGCTTGGCTAGCCTTGCCTGGGGCAATGCTTCTTGTCAAAGAATCGATGGTGTGTTGCGCCACTGGCTGTCAAGATGACCAGAGTAACTTGTTTGCGCTAGTCACAGCGGGGTGTCAAAGCTGGCCGTCCCCCGGCTGCCTTGGATAGTCGTTTGGCAGCAGGGCAATGCTAGATAGAAACGGCGTTCTGGGGTTTAAGTTCCTGAAATATGGCCCTTTTTCTTCTTTTTCTATATTTTTTTTCCAACCAAGATAACGGACGGACAACCGTGGCCCTAACCAACTGTAACGATGGTTAAGATATGAGAGGGAAGAAGCATAGATGGATGCTTCTCACAAGATAGACCATGTTCAGAGTTGCACGTGTGATGAAAGGAATGGTTCAACGCATTTGGTCCAGCCGGCGATGATGACAATGAGTTTTCATGATAATCCTGATGTTGACGTGTGCTACTTGACGGATTATTCCTTTTTTTGCTTTCTTTTGCTTTGCGCTTCTAGGTTATATGCCTCATTTTCTTGCTTTTTCTATTTTCTTTTTTTTTTTTTCCCTTTTTTTGCTTTCTTCCTGCTTTAATTGCCGGGAAAGCACACGTTGCAGCATCTCTTTTTCTTTTGCTTTTATTCTTGGTGGTGATATGGTGTTTTATGTCGTCTTGTGATCTTTTTTTTCTTTTTCTGCTATACTCTTTCCCCTATTTATTCCCTTAGTTTTTTGATTCGCAAATACACATAGCCGGCATCTTGAATGGTGAAGACAATAACTAATTTGGGGTTTTTTTTCCCTCTATTTCTTGCGTTTTGGACTGCGCCTTTGCTTGTTGATTAGATTCGGGACTGACTGGTACAATTTATAGCATGGAGATGATATAGATATAATACATAGAGGCTAACGTGATAGCTTTGGTCCGTTTACTTTCCAATGGTATCAAAGCACTGACCCAACGTTGAAAAGGCTATAATCAAGTCGGGGTACATACGTAGCCCGAGCTCCCTCCACTGCTTTCTTGAGGCAGTCGTTGATGATGTTGGCCCATTTCACCGCATTCGCAAAGTTGTTATCATCAATGCTCTCGACAAGGCCTGGGAATACAGCTAAATGAAATAGGCGGACGCGCGGAATGTTAGTATGGGTCTTAACAAGCGCCAGAGGAAATAGGGAACGAATAGGGTGATCTTACCGCCAGAGTATCCCGTCCACCGCCCTGGCGCAAACACTACATGCTTGAACCAGCTCCGGCCATCTAGTCCCTTGTCATATAGGAACGACCGCTCAAAGGTCTTGTATCGGTAGTTTGTCTGCCTCATGACCACAACTAGCCGTGCCAAGCGCCAGAACTTCCACCACGGAATGTGCGCCGCAAGCTCATTAGAGACAAATGCCCGGTCGTTGTCAAGCTCCACACAGGCTCCACGTAGTTCTGCAAGCGTCTCGCGCAGCTGCTGGAAGTGCGGCTTGAACATTTCTAGGCTGCCCGTCGCCTGGATAGTACCACTAGCGACAGATCGCTGTACAAAATGTATATCGTCATCGGTCAGGCCCAGGCTGTGGGCAAGGCCAGTGGATGAATGGGGGGCTGTTGCAGCGAATTTGGACTCAATTGAGTCTAGGTAAAGAGACAGCTGGTCGGCATACTGCGTCGCATTAAATTGTATTACTGGAAGATCTGTTAGCTGGGCGACTACGACGCCTGCTATTTGAGCCATGGTGCGATGATAGAGGAAGCTGGGATCTCCAAAATTCTTTTCCCAGTCGAAGCTGTCATAGTTGCTGTGATAGTGATAGGCAGCACTGTGAGTATCAGGCCTAAAACTCAGGTCAAGAGACGGGACACCCGCAAAATCCTGGAATGCAGTGAAGTCAGAGCCACTGCCCATTGTCTCAATGCGCCCGTCCCACACATCGGCAACTGTCTGGCCAGGGACAGTCTGATTCGGCGAGGCAACCGAGGCTGTTGCATTGCGTAATATTTCATGTAGAAGAGGAGCAGCGGAAGCACCAAAGTGCGGACCACCAACGCCCATATCAATGTTGACGTAAGCGACGCTGGTGACATGCAGCCACGGAAGATACTCCTCAACCCACTCAGTGCTGCCGATAAGGCCATACTCTTCGCCATCCCATGACGCAAAGACAATAGTGCGTGTAGGTTTCCAGCCGGCAGCGCGTGCAACCCCAATGCTTCGGATAACTTCGTTGAGCACTGCCGAGCCACTGTTAGGGTCAACAGCGCCACCGACGATCCAAGCATCGCGGTGATTGCCGATGACGACGACTTCATCGGGTATTGTACCGTTGATGACTCCAATGACGTTCCAGAGCGGAGTAGTGACGTATTTTTGTTTATTGTATAGGTTAAGTACCGTGTCCTGGGGTGAGGGGCCGATGTTGTACTTGACGCCGAGATAAGAGAGGCCAAGGTTCCGGTTCCAGGCGGAGTTGAAGTCGCTGGCCGCAGGACCGTGGCCGTTGAGTGCCTTGAGGATTGGGAGAGCATCTCTGAAAGAGATTGGAAGGGATGGGATTGAGGGAATTGCTTTGTCAACGGGCTGTCTGGGGGCGCCGGGCTTGGAGGGATAGCCTGGGGTGGTACTAAAGAGATTGGGTATGGGTTAGTGCTACATTAAAGAAAGCAAGGGCCTAAGATCCCTAAGGCCCCCTCCCTCCTTGGAGTTTACTTACGGGTCGCCGGGCTGGATGCTCAGAAACTGCGTGCTTCCCCTCTGCACGCTCGACGGGTTCCGGGCCGGCCCAATGGGATATTCCTCATAGCCATTCTCCTTGGTCACTTCGCCATCGTCGCCCGGATCCGTGAACATTACCACGCCAATCATGCCTAATTCTTGTGCACGCTTGACTTTGAGGCCGCGGAAGATGCCGCCATACCGCGCCAGAGCAATCTTGCCCTCGAGGTCGATGCCAGCCTTGATCAGGTCCTCAAAGTCGAGGTATGTGCCGTAGTTCACGTATATGAACTGGCCTGTGACATTTCCACTGGCTGAGTATCCGTGGAAGGTGGGGATGCGATCTGGACGTGCCGTTGACGGATCTTCGGGTATCACATCTTCTTCCAGGGAGGCTTTGTAAGCTACCTTCCAGCGCTCGGTAGAAGCTGTTTTATTGGTGGTTTTGGTGTACATGACTAAACCGTGGTCTTCAGGATAGTTAATGTAGACATTGTAACTGATGATATTGGAATCCAGGCCCCATTTCTGCCACTTATCCCGGGTCCAGACCGCCTGTAAAAGATGGTGTTAGTACTGCGGGCGCTGTGGCTGTAAGAGTCCTCCTGTCTTACCTGACTCAGGTTCTTGCCGGCCAGGTGCGGGCCATCCGTATAATACCGACTCCACTCCTCGCTACGCTCTGCCGAGGGCGTGTTTATAAGAATATCTTGGAGCTCATGATGCGGGATACTGTGAGCTTTATTGTGGTGGAGACCAGACTTGACGGTGTCAATAACTGAGGCGTGGCCAGGGCCGTAGGGAGCCGCAAGTAGCAGACTGAGTACGACTAGGACTAGGCCGGCTGTGAGGAGCATCGAGCCGCAGCCGATCATTACCCAGCGTACGAAAATCGCACAGCCCGAGAGCTGTCGAGAGCGGCGGGGTCGTCCTGTAGCTGTGGCATGAGGACGACCAAGCAGCGGTGTGTGCTCTGACGTCATGGGACCCAGTTTAGTTTGTATCTCAGGTTAGAGCTGCTGTATCAAAGGGTGGAGTAGTGGCGCTGTTGAGGAAGCCATATGATGGGAGATAATAGAATGTGGCGTGTGCAGCAGGAAACGTGTTAATGGGCCGCTCGCACAACAGATGTAGAGAAAGAAAAAGCCTCGACAAAGACATTCTTTCTTACTGAAAGCGGTTGTGATAAGCATCCGCTTATTATCGCAATAAGGCCACTATAAGACGTCTACCGCCAGCATATTGACAGCTGGTGACAGCTGGCACACTCCAGACGTCAGACGCTTACAGCCAAGTCTTGCAGAAAAGACCCCCCACTCCGCTACGAACCTGCGGCCCAAAAGTGCATACATGTATCGCTTGAATTGTGTAGGTTACACTACACGATTTTGCTACACGGCCTTGTGACTTGCGTAGCACTGTAGGTAAGCAAAGGGCCAAGAACTCCCCAAGGCCCGTACTGTGTCCGTGCCCGTGTTTTCGCACGGCTCTTGCGCTCAGCTATAGGACGGTCCAGGGAACAAGGAACGAAAATGAGAAAGCCCGGTAAGCCAAGGTTGTGTTTCGTAGCGCCGAAGCCGGATCTTTCTTGGTCGCTGCAACACAGTTTGGGGGACACTGTGCGGTAGCATTGGGAGGAGAGGAGGAAGAGCTGCGGCTTTTGGACGGGCCTAGAAGTGGCAGGAGGTTAGTTATTCTCTCGTGTTTTGGTTTCGGGTCACCTGTTGCTAATCCTTGACAAATTTGACTTCACAGGAGGAAGAAAGGGAAAATCTAAAAAATAATCGGTTGTTCGCTTTGAGCCTGCGTGTGGCATCAAACCTTGGCCTGTCTTTTTTGAGGTTGTTGCCTTTTTTGCTTTGATAGTCTTTTACCTCTTCAGCGCGGCTCCTTCCTTATTTCGGGGTCGATTCCTCCTTTATTTTTCTTCTTCTCCCATGATTTGCCTTTTCAGCTTTTCTTTCCCTCTTTCCCTCTTTCCCTCTTTCCCTCTTTCCTTGTTCTTTATTCTTTAGAGCTGCTCCTCTCTAGCGTGTTATTGTTGACCTCCTTCTTGGGTAGGAAGCACAGAAGGGGACCTGTTGGACTTGGAAGCGAAATTTTTTCATGGCTGTCCGTTTGGCGTAGTTGCTTGTTTTATTTTTATTCTTATTTTTATTCTGTTATTTTTTCCTCGTCTGTCTTCCTCTCATATACCAACAACTACAAGGGCGTCCGCTACCTGCGTATCGCCTCGCCTCATTTTTACCTTCTTGCTCATCGCATCGAGTATCCTTTTTTGTACAGCTTCATATACTGTGATTATGGCGCCGCCCTCGTCGTCCGGACCCGGGCCGAAAAAGGCCAAGCTGCCCGTGCATCAGCTGGCAATCCTCTGTAAGCCGCCGCTCACCAACCGACCGCCGTGCTTCCTGCAGGCTGCCATAGTCACTATCTAAACTTACTAACCCGCCGCCACTCACACCCTAGCGATTGCCCGCTTCTGCGAACCGGTGGCCCTTATGTCTATCTTCCCGTACTTACCAGAGATGATCCTGTCCTTTGGCATTCCTAAGCATGAAGTTGCCAAGTGGGCCGGTATTATCACTGGCACGTTTGCCGTTTCTCAGTCCTTGACAGCGGTTGCTTGGGGCCAGGCATCAGATCGCTGGGGTCGCAAACCGACCATTCTAATGGGCTTGGTGTTTTCCATGCTTTGCTTCCTTGTATGGGGGTTCGCTACTGATCTGAAAACCGCCATTGCCATCCGCTTCATTCAAGGCGCTAGCAATGGCAACGGTGAGTCTCTCCCCACCTTTCCCATACTATAGGACCGTTTTGCTTCTAACTACCTCCCTCCCTCCCTCCCTCCTCTCTAGTCGGCATTATTCGCACAATGGTTGCCGAGATGGTCACTGAAAAAGAACTCCAGCCCCGCGCCTTCTCCATCATGCCCCTTGTGTGGAGTATCGGCTCCATCTTTGGCCCGGCCTTCGGCGGCTTCTTCGCCAAGCCTGCCCAACGCTTCCCTGATTTCTTTGGTCACAGCAAGCTTCTGCAAAATTACCCCTTTGCTCTGCCAAACCTGATTGCAGCTGCTTTCTTCCTCATTTCCATTGCTACCGGTGTCTTGTTCCTCAAGGAGACCCTCGACCATAAGCGCCACCAAGACGATTGGGGCATCTTGATTGGCAAGCGCCTGACCAACAGTCTTCGTCTTCGCGGAAGCAATGGCGCTTTTCGCCGCGCGTCGTTTGTCGATGGTGAGGCCACTGCCCCACTTATCCCGTCCCGTGTAGTCACCAAACCCCGCCGCCGGTCGCCCCCTAAGGCCGGTATCGCGGAGTGTTTCACACGCCAATCAACTATCGCTCTAATCGCCTACATGGGCCTAGCTGTGCATTCAATGGCCTATGACCAGATCATCCCTGTGTTTCTGAACATGGCTGTTGATGACCACACGGGCCCCGAGACCCAATTGCCCTTTAAATTTATCGGTGGCTTTGGATGGGAGTCTGATAAGATTGGTACCGTGTTTACTATATATGGGCTTATGTGCAGTCTTGTCCAGTTCATCATCTTCCCGCCTCTATGTAACTATATCGGGGTGCGGAATTGCTTCCGCACATGTGGTATGCTTGCTATACTTGTCCTCGAATTTTCTGCTCCTAGGCGCTTACCTTATCCTAACGTCTTCTGTCCATTTAGTATTCGTCATGCCTCTCGCTTATTTCCTCACCCCATTTACTGTCCTCATCTCTGATCCCACTATTCGAACTGGGGCTCTATTAGCTGTGATGTCGCTTAAGGCTTTCGGCATCATCCTCGCCTTTCCGTGCGTGATTATTCTTCTAACCAACTCAGCCAGCTCTGTACGTATTCTGGGTACTCTGAACGGTGTTGCCACTACTGTTAGTGCCATTGGCCGTGCCGTTGGGCCTGCTGTTACCGGCTGGATCTTTTCGCGGGGTGTAGTCGCTGGTTATATCATTGCGCCCTGGTGGTTCTTGACCCTCATTTCCATTGTCGTCATCATTCCCTCGTGGATGCTTGAGGACGGCAAGGGGCCCTCAGCCTTGGCGGATGAGGAAAATGACAGTAGCAGCGCCGACGATAGCGAAAACGCTATTGAAGACGACGATGACTGTGAAGCGATCTATGCCGAACCAACCTCCAAAACACCACTTTTGGCTAATGGCAGCAGTGAACGTGTTGATTACAAGACCAATGCCTCGTCTTCATCCTCGGCATCGTCGTTAGCGTCTGCGCCTCTGTCACAGGAGCAGAGACAGGCGCGGTAATTAGTGAAGAAGAAAGGTAGGCATGTTTGCTATTGCTTTTGTTGATGTCGATTGTGTTATCATTTCTTGTCACTTGATTCTTGTTGTGTCATTACTATTAGGCTTTCTTGCTTTGGACCCCAAAATAGTTTGTTTGTTGCTTATGATAAAGAAAAGGCGCGGACTTGGTTATGCTTGTAGTTTTTTCTCTTTTTTTTTCCGCTATTAAGATATCTAATAATAACGTTCTTTGTTTTATATTGGCCCTGGGCACTGAAAACTAAAGCCAAGCACTATCATATCAATGATCATGGATATTTTTTTGACATGACTTCTCCTGTAATTCCGCAACACTCTGCAAGTTCTGTTGCTTTTTATTCATGACCAGACAGAGAAGGAGAAAAACAAAAGGCCGTTAAAAGAAAACAACGCCTAAGCCCTATCAAAACAAAAATGAGAGTGTTCTGGTACAAGTAGACGTTCTTGTACTTGATCTTGTTCTATGTACTGCTAAGAACCCCAAGAAAAAAAATAAATGTATAAAAAAAAAACAGCCATCCACCCCTCTCATCCCTAGTTCCCTTTTTTCATAACCCGTAAATACTTCTTCATGTTGAGTTTTTTGTAATTTCCTTTTTTTCCTTTTTCTTCTTCCTTTATGCTTCTTTAAGCGTACAGCTTCTTCTCGTATGATTCCATGTTGACGTTGCCCTCAACCTGGGCCGAGGTTGACCGAAGCTCAAAGCGGACAACACCAGAAGCAACGCCGGAACGCAGGTCGCTTAGAGATGTAATACCTGCATCCTGCATAGAGTGCTTGAGTCCGGCCGCCAGGTACGGAACAAACTTGGAAATAGGACTGTGAAAACCAACGGTTAGCAATCGTTTACAAAAGGCTTCTCACTTGACATTATTGGAGAGGAGGAGGATAACATACCCCCGATGGGCAACAGAGCCCGTAACACCCTGCGCAACCAGGACACTATCACCCTCAGAGAAGTAGCGGGCAGTGCCGGCATTGCTCTTCTGGCTGTCCTTGCCACCGCCACCAGCCTTCTTATCCTGCATAGCGTCGATGGAGCCCATGCCACGGTACGACTTCACGAGCTTTCCCTCGCGGGAAACGAAAGAGGTACCAGGAGACTCGGTAGTACCGGCTAGCAGACCACCCATCATCACAGTCGTGGCACCCAGAGACAGGCCCTTGACAATGTGGCCCACATTCTGGATACCACCATCAGCGACGCAGGGGACGCCAAAGCGGGCAGCAAAGCTGCTGACAGAGTGGACAGCAGCAGCCTGAGGGCGACCGACAGCCATTACTTCCTGAGTAATGCAGGCAGAGCCAGAGCCCATACCAATACGCAGGCCATCAACACCAGCAGCGATCAGAGAAGCTGCCTGTTCGCGGGTGACGACGTTTCCGCCAATCACATCCAGATCAGGGAATGTGGCCTTGCACCACTTGATCATCTCAATTTGGTACATGCTGTTACCCTGAGAACTGTCAAGAATAACAATGTCTAGGCCGGCGTCAACAAGCTTCTGCAGACGGATCTTGTCCTCAGGGCGGGTGCCAATAGCGGCAGCACAGATAAGCTGCTTGGTGTCAGCAGTCTTGGAGGCCAGGGGGAAGTGCTGGTTCTTGGTCAGATCTGAGCGCGAGATCATGGAGACTAGGTTGCCGCTCTCATCAACAATAGGCAACTTGCCCTTCTTAGACTCGGCCAGAATCTTGTTAGCCTCGAGGAGGGTAACACCCAAACGAGCAGTGATCAGATTAGTAGTCATGACCTTAGCGACGGGCGTATCATTATCAAATTCAAACTGAATATCACGGTTGGTGACAATACCAAGCAGCTTAGAGCCAAGCTTTCCAGTCTCTAGAAATCACAGAAGCCATAGTTAGTAGCTAAATAGTGAGGGGTTTCATGGTGGAATAGAGTTTGCAAAAGGCAACGAATCAGAGTATATGTTATCCACATGACAAATTAATGTCTTCTTCAGTGGAACGAAAGTTATATATTTTGGTTGTTTCATCATAGTCGAGTAGGAAATGAGAGGCAATGAAAGCACGGGGATGAGCATTAAAGCGTATGACTTACCAGTAACGGGGAAACCACCAAAACCCCACTTCTCCTTCAGCTGTCTAGCCTCCTCAACAGTGGTCTCACGGCTGATGACGACAGGATCTTGGATGAAGCCATTCTCGTAACGCTTAACCTTGCGCACCATGTCGGCCTGGGCATCAGCTGAACAGTTGTGGTGAATGACGCCAACACCGCCCTGCAGAGCCATGTGGATTGCCATATCATGCTCAGTGACAGTATCCATGGGTGAGGAAACAAAGGGAGTCTTCAGGGTGATGCGCTTGGTAATAGGCGAGTCTAGAGTAACAGCCGAGGCGGGGAAGCCAATGTAGCCAGGAAGCAGCAGAAAGTCATTGTAAGTCAGACCGCCGTGCTTCTTGGCGTCCATAAGCTCGTTGATGTCCAAACCATCGCGCTCAGGGTACTCTTCCAAAGCCTTCACGGCAGTGGTGTAGTCAAGAACCTGGGCAGACATGATTCAAATGAATGAAAGACAAGGCACTCTTTCTTGTTTATAAAGAAAAGGCGGCTGAGGTGCGAAGCTGTGGCTGATGAGGTCGAAGAAACGACAAATTATGCTATCCACGAACAGAACAGCAGACAATGAAAACGAACAAAGATAAGCAAAGGTCGGCGTCGTCGATCGTGGTAGAGGATTTGTATGTCTCTTCTTCCCGTAGAAGAGAAGAAGAGCAAAGAGGAAAGGAAGGAGGAAAAAAGAAGAAGACGAGGGACGCCGAAGTTTTATCATAGACCATGTTGATTTTTTTTTTTCGATCAAGCCCCACATTTACGGGCACTTCCGAGCCACTATTGGCCTGATAAAGATCTGTTGATAAGCACTAAACGGAGACCTGCATTTAGGCGTTTTTGTAAGACAGAACTTGTGCATTTGAAGACATTGATATTGGGGTTGGCCGTAGGGTTAAGTGGCAATCTGCTTATATTAGGTAAATATTATATCAACAGGGGCTATTCTTGTTAAGCATTGCCATAGCTACATGACACCCGTATAATGGGTCGTAGAATCTTCATCGCTTGTTCTCGGACAAACATTGGCTAAACTATGATCGACATTGACAACATCAAAGTTCTGGTTGATTCGATGATCTTGGCATGTGAAAAACTGTGAAGCCTCTCACCTGTCATCTCATTGATTTTTTATTTCTATTTTACCCCTTATTTCAGCTATGGATACAGTTAGAGACAGCTTTCTAGACCTAGAGCGTCAGCGCCAGAGACTTGAGGACCAGGCTTCTCAGCTACGCCAGTCTCTGGGATATTGGCGAACATGGGATGCCGACTACGAGACGCTTAAAGAAGAGATCGATACTATCCCTGAAGACGCGCGCCAATCGCCAACTGCTATTCTTGCAGTCAAGGAAAAATTCGAAAGCAGCATCGTTACTGCCAAGGAACTCGACGTCATCTTTGGAAGCAACGCTGAACCCAAGACATACGCCCAGATAATCAGCGTGCTTGATGGGAGAATAGACACTGGCTCTAAGAATGTTGCCTCTCTAAAACGTGGCCTTGAGTCGACAGAGAACAAGTTGGCTGCAACAACTGTTATCATGAACCCTGATGGAACAGACGAGGATGGACAACCCTTTACAGACATTATTGAGGAACTAGACGATGATGACAATGTTATTTCCTACCGGCTAGCCAAACCTGGTGATAACTCCAATCAAATCCGCGAGCTTTTAGAGAAAGCTGGTGTAAAAGGTCTTCCCATGTTAGACGGCAACACCAATGAGGGCGGCTCGAGTCCCAGCTCTGCTAAAGAGTCTCTCAAGTCGAACACTACCAAGGAACAGGCACTTCAGGGTCTTATTTCCACTAGCCCTTCAAGTGAATCTCCTTCCCCTCAGCTAAAAGCAACCGAGAAAGCTTCGGAGAAACCGACTGCCCGAGCAAAGCCCCCACCCCCAGAAACCGCGGCAGCGAGCACTGAAAATGCCAGATCTACACCAAAGTCGGAGGTCTCAACGCCTCTGCCCCGGGCTGCTCAGCGTGTGCAAAATATCATGGATTCAGCCAAGGCGCAAGAGGAAATCTCTAAAAAAGAGCCCGTAATTCCTGAGAACGAATCTGAGGACGATGCTCAAATGCGGAGAGACATGTTAAAATATGGTCTAGGCGAAGTTGGCGCAGTTGTCGCAGAGATGTTTATTGACGATGGAGATGACGACGACTGGGGCACCGAGGATGAAGAATATGAGTCCGACGAGTCCGACGAGTTTGGCAAGTCCAAGTATAGTGTTATAACAGACGATTATCGCCAACACATGCTTGAGCTGGAAAAGAAGCTCGGCTTCCAAAGTCACTTTTCACGACAATTAGAGGAAAAGATTGCCGCCCAGCCTGACGATGAAGAGGAGGATCCTGGAAAGGAGGGGATTGGCCGCATCGTAGTACAGACACAAGACAAGCCGCTTGCTGTTCCCTCCGTTGCTTCCGCTTCTCCTACTACTCCTGTCAAAAACCCCACAGGCTCCCCCGCTATTGAATCTAGCCTTAAGAAAACTAATGCCGACAAGACAACTGGACCGAGCGGTGACGGAGCTGATTCTGTCAATCTTGAGGCCGAGCCAAAATCTGCAAAGAAGTCTGTTCGGTTTGCCGAGATGCTAGACATTGCACCCCAAAAGCCCGGTGGTAAACCTACCCCCCGTCGTGCCAAGCTGCCCAAGGTGACCGATGACGATCTCCCAGATACTATAGGTGATGTTGTTGAGCGTAACTCTTCTTCAAAAAACCGCCGCAAGAAAGCCAACAAGAAGGCTTCACGCTTCAAGAAGGCTATGGCTGAGACACAAACCCCTTCTACTCCTGCTATGACACCCGATGCCATTCCTTCGGCCTTCTCTCTAGATGGAAACAAAATCTCAGGCAGTGCTGCAGCGCCGACGCCGCCCCAGGGCCAGACTTTAGCAGCTGCAGTGGTGGAGAAGCCAACTCCGGCTAGCGACAAGGTTATCATTAACGATGAATTCGATGAGCTTACGTTACAACAGGAAGTTTCCGATGAGTATCACAAGCGCAGAAAAAACATCATACAGCAACATGGCGGGTTCCTTGTACAGGAGGAGCTGCCTATCCAGCGGGTGGAGGAGCACGAGAGCACGAAACGCGTAAGCAGGTTTAAGGCTGCTAGGCTTTCAAAGCAGTAGAAGACGATTAGCATTTGACAGTAAAAGTCAGCACCCCTCAGGGCATACATATAACTAATATATATCAAATCTAATAACGATAAAACTTAGATGTATGCTATGTCGCGTTTTTAATGTCTTTGTTATGTTGTGGCATGTTACTAATACGAGCTATGCATCTATGTATCCTTCATTATAATTGTAGACTTTATTTTGGGAAAAAATAGGCCATGGTTTACTATTGCTGCTTCATCTTGGCCTAGTTCATCTTGGCCTTTGAGAAGTCCATCTCAGGATGCTGAGACTGGAATTTCTTGAGGATATCCAACTTGCGCTGCTCATCCGAAGTTGGAAGATTCATCTCCTTCTGGCGCTGGTCGTACATCATCTTTTCAACCATAGAGCGGGTCTCGCCGTCTAGATCCGATAGCTTAGAGTTCTCAGGCGTGATCTTGCTAACGTCAATCTTAGGTGCCGATGTGATGACGTGCGGCCACCATTGCATCTTGTTCTGCTTGTCCAGGTGGATTTCGAGAGTCTTTGTGCCGTCTGGCGCGGGACTGAGCGTCCAGGTAGAGTCATCGACAAGAATAGCATGTGGAAGGTCACCCTATACAAGATGTTAGTTGGGACGTAAGCGATGATTATACGCCGAGGAGAGCCTGGTGCGGGGAACCAACACTAATTACAGGCTCTTGGCCCTTGATACCGGCTACAAGCTTGAGCTTTTGGATATCCACAACCACATCGCGCCCCTTCAGGTTTCCAGGCACAGTAAAGCTAACGTCAAGATCGCCGATGGTCTGCGTCCATTTGTAGGGCAGGGCAGCCTGCTCGGCAGCCTCTTGGGCACGAGCAGCAGCTTGCTCAACGGAAGTAGGCTCTATACAGCATTAAAAAGGCTGTCAGGGATGACGCAAATACACTATGATAAAGCACGCCAGAGCGCTGGGAACAGTAACCCACCGTTATCAGACATGATGGTAGTTGGAGTTGTATAGTTGGTTAGCACTTTGCGGAACGTTTGGGTTAGATTAAGGCCTAAGCTACAAAAGAGACGTCATGGTAAGGCTGAGACTTTTGTAGCTAAGTGGAGTAGGAGTGGGGTTATCCCTGCGGGTTTCTCGCCACTTACACAGCCTGAGCTTTCAAATTTGTCAGCCTTGCAGATTGCTAGTTATCGATAAAGCTCATTGATTGTAATGTAATGTATTAGGAGACACCAAAGTGCTTCAGTCACGGTGGTGGTCAACAAGTTCCAGCCCTCCAGTTCCCCTAACCACACTCGAATTTACTCGATAATGTCTCGAAAATCCACAAATGCGGCCCTCCGCATGACGAGCGGGAATACAAGCTCCTTGCCTAGTTTAAGCAGCGAAAATCCAGCCGAAGATATCTGCCCAGTCTGCAAGACCAGCCGGTACCTAAACCGTGACCTCGAGTTCCTCATCAACCCAGAATGTTACCACCCTATGTGTGCCAACTGTGTCAACCGCATCTTCAACGAGGGTCCCAACCAATGTCCGTATGCTGGCTGCAACAAGACCCTGCGCCGCAAGGGCTTTCGCCAACCATGGTTCAACGACCTCACCATAGAACGCGAGTGTGACATCCGCAAGCGTGTCGCCGCCATCTTTAACAAAGGCGAAGGCGACTTCGAGACCTTACGCGACTTTAATGACTACCTCGAGCGTGTTGAAGATCTAACTGCCGACATGGTCTCTGGCGTCGAAGCCGCCCGCATCAAAGCTGAGGGTGAGCTGATAGAGTGGGAGAATGCACACAAGGCCGAAATCGAAGCCAACCGCCGTCGCCGCGGCGAAGCTGAAGAGCGCGCTCGCAAGAACCAGCAGGCCGAGCAAGAGCGCTCGCGCCAACTGCGCCTACAAGCTCAGCAGGAAGACCAAGCTGAAAAGGCAGCCGAGCGTAAGCTACGCGAGGAACAGCTGAACGCCATTGCTAATGGTGAAATGGGCAAGGCCACCGAGGCACTTAATCGCATTGCGCTCAAGAAACGCGGCAAGGACGCGGGTGTGGGGGCACACGGCGGCGCGGGCAGCACGGCCTCGGCCTTATCTATCCGAGGTCTCAAGGACAAGAAGAAGCGCCAGGGAGCCGACTTTGAGGACACATCGAAGCCGTACGATCCATTTGGGGGACTGGATCTCAATCCGCTACGCTTCAAGATGCACGAGCCCAAGGCGTACCACAACGAATGGATTAACGCTGCCAGGGCCAAGGACGAGTTCCGCGTCGGCGGATACAACGCCGATGACTATATCAAACGCACCATGTTCGAGGCTTTTTCTGGCCTTGCTGTCTTTGTTGAGGAAGAGCAACCTGCTGAGATCACAACATCAGAGGCAGAAGCAGTGGAAGCCCCAGCCACTACTGCATCTGCTTAAAAGGCGTATTCTTTTTTTTGTTTGTTTGCCATGTGATGACTAGTCTAATGTTTATGAAACACGGAGTTATGGTGTTTTGTTTGTTTATATTTTACATAATCTAGACAGAAACCCTCCCTTGGAGCAAGATTGCCTCGGAGTGAAAAAATGATCTACATAAAAGGTTCTTTGAATTAATGCAGTTCTAAGTCTTCATCGAAACCCGTGATAATCAAACTTAAAACAAACCCAGATTGAAACGCCAACGCTGCTAAAAAAAAAAGTCGAAGAAAAATCGAAGGAAAGGGAAGGAAAAAATAGGAAGAGGAAAAACAACGGTAAAAAGAGGGAAACATAGCAGAACAGACAGCGTCGGCCACCCAAGAAAAGTATACAGTGGGATCACGCCTCAAATGAACAAGTACCTCTCGCTACAGATCTGGGTCAAAGTTGGAGAAGCGGCCCGGCATCCTATTCCAAGGACAACTGTTTGTAAACGTACCCTCATCTCTACATGTCATATCCAGCATATATATGCGACAGCCCATCTTCCCACTGCTCATCATAACTAGCCATGCTACTGCCCCTGACGGGGAAACACAGGAATGGTGCCCAACTGGTCCAAGCCACCTCCTATAGTAGCTTGCGGCTGATGCCAACCTGTAGACTGCGGCATCATTGACTGTCTGAATGGGTTAGTGCTCCCCGTAGCCTGCGGCATCAAGCCTGTTTGAGCCGCAGTTTGCTGAGGAGCTAGTAGTCCAGCAGGTTTTGCAAATGGATTAGTGCCGGTAACCATGGGCGTTTGTTGAGATAGCGCACCTCCGAAGCCTCCAGCAGAAGCCCCGGTGGCATTAAGGGACACGCCACTCATAGCCTGGCTGTTAAGCTGATTGCGCGCAAATGGGTTTGTAGATTTGGGGCTCGAAGGTGGTGGTGGCATCATAGATTGTCTGAAGGGGTTGGTGCCAGTGGCCATAGGCACCAGAGGTTGGGGTTGCTGTTGCATTTGCACATTTGGCTGTTGTAGTTGCATTGCTTGTTGCTGTTGGAGTTGCTGGCCAAATGCAGGAGGACCAGTTTGCAGCACCTGCATTCCAGTAGTTTGATAGGCTTGTGGCATTTGTGGAAGCTGGGTCTGTGGTTGGGAAGTAAAGCCACCAAAACCAGCACCAGTAGTCATGGGAATATTTGCAGGGGCCGCAAAATTCTGGGCCTGGAACTGGTTTGTGGTCGCACCAGTAGGCTGGAACATCATGCCATTCTGAACGAAGCCATTGGGTTGTGTCTGGAAGCCGGTGGAAATCTGCACCTGGGGCCCACTAACACTTGGCTGGGCAATGGTTTGCACTGTTTGGTTCTGTTCGATAGTATCGAAAAGATCAATCAAATTCTGCGTGGGTAGGGCTGGGGCTTGTTGGGCGGCGGTTTTTACAGTTGCAGGGCCAGCAGACGTCTTTGGTCTATTAAAGTCGGGAATGGTGCTGGTTTCGGGCGATCGCGAGGGGGCCGAGTTTGTACCACTTTTATTAGCTTTGTTTTTCTTGTTAGCCTGCTCAGCGATGTACTGGCGGCGGTGAATCTCGAAGTCGGGATCTTTGAGATACTCTTCAAGCTGGCGACCAAGATGCACAGGAGCATGCTTGAGCTTGGGAACCTCAACCCTGGTGAAATGTTCATATTGGCGTGCAACGCCGAGATATCCAACAACAAGATCAGTTTGCTCGACAAAAAGACGGTATATGGCGAGGGCGCGCTCGGCGTCGGGCTTCGACATTTCAAAAAAGTTGCCTGTTATTAAACAAAACCATTTGTTAAATCAGTCTACAAGTTGGTGATTGGACAGTTTTAAAAACATACCAAGAATGTTAATCATGCCGAGATTGACAGCCTGGAAAAGCGCCAAGAGATCCAAAATGAGGAGGCGGAAAATGGTGATATTGATTTCGTCGTGTTCATCGTCCATGACCTGGCACTCCAACAGAGCGGTAAGCTGAGCCTGCACACTCTCGGTTTCACGCAAGAGTCCCTTGTCGACGGGGAGCTTCTCGAGGCGAGGTTCTTTGCATCGCACCCAATCAACTTTTGTTTCGCGAAACGATCGTGCTCGTTCAGAGATATATTGAGCGTATTGGCTAATCGTCCGACCATGGGAGTGGCCTAAGTAACAGTGTTAGGGATGCGGTGTCAGGCTATAGCGAAGAAGCAATCGTCAAGAGCTTACCATTATTATAGGGACTAGTGATGAGGATATTCCTGTGGCGCGACAGGTAGGCCAAAGCCATATCAGCTTGGCCTTCTCTTATCATGAAGTGGATTGTAATCAAGCTCTTGATCACGACAGTCCATGTTGTTTCGCGCAAGCGGAATGTCAACGCTCGGAAGACTTCACCAACGCCGGCTTCGCCGGAGTATGTTGCCCGTATGATATGTTCGATGTATTTCGTCTTGGGCGGTGCTGCCTGCATAGGTTACTTGTTAGCTTTTTGCTGAAATAGAACCTTTCAATGTCAAGTGAAAGGCAGCCAGTTTGCAATGTTTGGATTGCGTGATTCGTACCTTGATCTTGGTAGCGCCCTTGACGGCCTTTTCGAAAGAGCTAGCCATCGCAAAAGAAGCAGTTTTGGGCGAGAGGTAAAGACAACGCTGGCTAACTGGGCCGATGTATCGTGATGCAAAATAGAAGCAGGAAGCTTGGTTGGTGTGCGTACGCCTGTGGCTATTTTTCTTCCTACAACACCGACAAACTAACTGTAGCTTCACAGCTCAGTAGTGCTAGGACCGACTAGTTTGTATCAAAAAAGGGCTGTTCAGGGGTCGTTTCAGAGGCGAATAACGTGGAATGCGGGAAACAGCGAGCGCCCTTGGTACGTCGCAGGGTATGGATATAGTGAGAAGGGTCGGAGATTGGGTTCACAAGAAAGAAGAAGCCAAGAAAAGAGGCAAAGGGACAACAGCACGATTGCAATTACGAGAGGCTTGGGGGTTTTGTTGTTGTTTGAAAACTGGGTACTTTGCTGCGATGGATGAGCGGGTGATATCAGCAAGGCAAGCCGGATTGAGAAAGCGAAAATACCTACCCCCAAGCTAGATAAACTTTTTCTGCTGAATGACACGAGAGATAAAAAGAGGCTATGTGAAAAGGGCTTGCCAGGATCCTGAAATGGGAGTCAAGTCACAATCAGATCAGCAAGTTAGGCCAGAACAAGGACAGGCAACCAGAGGGAAAAAGGCTATACGGCAAACAGCACCAGCCCTGCGAAGTGCAGAGTGCAGAGTGCAGAATGCAGAATGCAAGGACAAAGTCGAGCACCCAAATATGACACAGCCGAGAGCAGTAGCAAAAGACAGCGTCACAAGGAAACAGCAATCCCAAAAAGAGGGGATAGCTGTGGAAGGGGAGACAAACGAGAGAGATAATAAGATAGAGGGCACAAGCACAACCACAGCGCCAACGTGCACACAAGCAAGTTTTATCTTGCGGGAACTTGGACGTACGATAGAAAAGGAAAAGAAGATCAATGAACCGTCTCGAGTATAAACCACAAAAGACAAGAGGAGGATAAAATGTATGTAGATCCGGCTATTATGGCACAATGGGTTTGATAAGATCTTGACAGGGCTTTTGGCGTAATAAATGATAGCTGGCTGGCTAGGAAAACTTAGCAACGATTTGAGCCTAACGGCATTAAGTCTTGGACGGGCTTAGTGCAGTCGTGGAGCCAAGCAAACCCTCTTGGCCCGTTGCTGGATATTTAGAAGATAGTAAGATGCAGTACGATACTGTGCGATTCAATTTGGCAACTGGGGGAATCTCGTCGGATTCGGGGCGATAGACAGGTAAGGATGCACATGAAGAGAAAAGCCGTCTTCAGCCTCGTCTCGTCACTCACGATGAAAAAATGCAGGCAAGGTCACGGAGTAACGGAAGGCTAGAGAATTAAGCAGCACAAGCCTAGAGCATTATGCAAATGCAAAACCTAGGGTAGGCACGCGTCAGAGGCCGACTTTCCTTCTTCTACGGCTTTCGCCTTCGCTGCTTGTTAGGGTTTCTTAAAGCATGTTAGGCTATCTGGTAGATAAAACTAGCACATGACATGAACGACACATAAAATTCCTGCTCTCTAGAGCTGGCCCTTGTCGTCATTACGACATCATTCCAGAACTATTTCGTCTGCGCGCAGCGACTTTTCTTTGGCCAGTGAGCGAATGGCTTGTTATGGCCTTTTTACGGCCTTTGCGCCACGCACTGGTTTATTCGGTTTATTCCATAACGTATGCCTATGCCAAGAGTTTGCTTCCAAGTCCTCCACTTATCTGCATTCATTTGGCAGCTAGGCTTCGCGTCGGTGTTGCTGTGCCACTATATTTCTTTCTCTTGGCACTCGCTGACGAGCCCCACACTATGGTCGGCATACATACACGAACTTTTTCTGCCATTGACAGTTAAGGCGGTCAAGGTCGATATTTTCTACAAAGCATAGCTCTTGATGATATTTTTGTATTGACTAGCGTTACAATTGATGCGCCTCTTTACCAGCCCCTTCCTGTCTGCTGTGGCCGTAGTGTTGCTGCATGGCAATCATGGCACATACAGAGGGGGGTAGAGGAGGCTTTATATTTAGAGTGTGACAGCCACAGCCACTTGACTGCGGTCATCGGGAACAAAACTAATATTCGCCTACCTTAGGAAACCTTCCGTTATCAAAAAGAATCAGAGTTGCCTTTCTTCGCGTCCATGAGTAACAAGGTCGGTGTGCTGGACGCACATATCACGATACCCATCATCCTTCACAGCTTAAACCACTGAAGCCCCGAAGGGAGGGTTACAGAAGATCTGGAATGTGGGATCTTGTCATCTACTACACCAGGCTTTCATCATCTGTAGAGAGGTCGCGAGTTAGTGATGTGTCTCATGTAGCAAGTGATGAGATTACAGGCAACATCGAGTGCTGTAAAGGTAGTACTTACATTTATTTGAATTGGAAGGGATGAAGAGAAGAAGGAAGAAACTTTCTGATCATCGCGATCGCCTCGAAGCTTTTAAAAGAGTTTTACTGCCCCACTATGCGCCAGCTGTCCACCAGCTGCCAGGCCGTCAGGCTAATATTAACCCTAATAGCTAACAAAGCTCATCATCAATTGGCTGTTTGAGAAAGCTTTGCTCATCATCCAGAGCCCTCGTAGATAGATCTCTTGGGACTGTAGGATTTACCCAAAAATGATACCGCGTCGAACTGTCCTACATATAGGCTCGCGGTCAGTAGCTCTGCTATCGCCGAAACGGCTTGTACTGCCTGCTGTGACGCAGTCAAGTGTTAGATATATCTCTGCTACTCCAGCATGCCCTGAAAAGGCCGTTGGAGGCGACTCTTGCCAGCATCTTCGGACAGAGTACAAGTCGTTGTGTAAGTCATACTGTGGGAAAAACCTCCATGATTTTATTCTTATTGACAATGCCGCTAGTTCACCTGCCTAAAGAATCTGATCTTCACACACTGAAGCCTGATACACAGCAGCCTGTTACTATCAGCGGCTTTCTTGGCAAGCGCCGTGATACCCCCAAAGTGACATTTGCAGATCTCACCATCGGCCATGGGATGTCAGTGTCGCTTGTCTCCGGGAAGGGAACTGATTGCCACGCCGAGCTCAAGCGGATTCCTGCCCACAGCTCTGTCTCAGTAACTGGTCTCTTGGTTTCTAAAGCGGGTGCAAACGGGAAGCCGGGCACTAGAGAACTACAGCTGCAGTCGATACATTGCCTGAATCCATTTGATAAGAGCATAATTGTATCCAAAGGTGTGAGGTTCCCCCCGCAGTCTCGCCATTTACAACTGCGCTTCCAGCCCGAATATGGCCGTCGTCTGCAGTTCCGCTCATGGCTGAAGAACGAGCTTGGAAGACAAGCTGACCAGCTTGGATATACTGATATTGAGACACCCATACTGTTCAAGTCTACACCTGAAGGCGCTCGCGAGTTTCTCGTCCCCACACGTACCAAAGGAAAGGCATATGCTCTTCCACAAAGTCCCCAGCAATACAAACAGGTCTTGATGGCATCTGGATTGCGTGGCTACAGGCAGTTTGCGCGATGCTTTCGCGACGAGGACTTGCGCTCAGATAGACAGCCAGAGTTCACGCAGTTTGATATGGAAAAGGCCTTTGCGACGGGAAGCGATGTCATGTCTGACATTGAGGTCATGGTCCGTGGTGTATGGAAAGAGATGGGGCAGAGGTTTGTGAGGGCTGATATGGAGGGCGCTATGATCCCCGTATTCAAGGACTCGGACTACACTGAGAGAACGACTGAGATCCAGTCGATGCCCGAAGAAGCATTCCCACGACTCAAATACCAGGAGTGCATGCAGTGGTATGGAGTTGACAAGCCTGATCTACGGATCCCTAACAAAGTAAGCCTACACGATACCACCCACAACGAAAAGAAAAATCCCCCTGACAATTCATTAGATCACCCGGATTGAGCATCTTATCAGTCGCGACTTTGCTAGCATGATCTCGGATCTTGAAAAGCCCGCTGTCGAGGCTTGGGTAGTCCGGTTTGATAACGGCGAGGAAGAAGAAGTCCGCAAATTTGTTTACGAGTTCCTGGAAAACCTACCTGCTGAATATAAAAACAACAAGGCAGGGGCACCTACGGCAATTGTTCACAACCCTCGGCTTCCCATGTGCGGATTTTCGTCTTTTGGCCCTGGTGGGTTGGAAGCTGTCGAGGCTCAAGCTAGCCCTGAATCCGGGCTTAATAGTCTTGAGCCAGGCGATGTTGTTTTGTTTCAAGCTCGCGAAGACAAGATGTTCCAAGGCGGCTCAACAGCTATGGGAGAAATCCGATCGATGCTTTGGAATTCAGCCGTGGAAAAGGGCCTGATTAAAAAACCCGATGCGTTTTGCTTCCTTTGGGTTACAGACTTCCCGTTGTTCACACCTTCTGGAGAAGATAGTGCCCCAGGCCAGGGCGGCACAGCTGGTTTTTCATCAACCCACCACCCGTTTACCGCGCCGCTGGCCGAAGAAGACTTTGAGCTTCTCTTCACCGAGCCGCTGCGTGCCAAAGCGGATCACTACGACCTTGTTCTTAATGGTACCGAGCTTGGCGGCGGTAGTAGACGTATTCACGTTGCCGAAATTCAGGAGTTCGTTATGCGTGATATCCTCAAGATGAAGTCCGAGGGCATTGCTGAGTTTTCTCACCTGTTGAATGCCCTTAAGTCTGGCTGCCCGCCCCATGCCGGCTTTGCTTTTGGGTTTGACAGGCTATCTGCGCTGCTGACCGACACCTCATCTATTAGGGACGTGATCCCATTCCCAAAGAATATGAAGGGCGAGGATATGTTTGCGAAGAGTCCAAGCAAGATTACCGAAGCCCAGCTTGAGACCTACCATCTACAACGACGCAGAAGCTCTGTCTAGGCCGACTTACTAGCGGCATCTGAAATGGCCATTGGTGTTGGTCAATTGTACTATATCTGTAATTGCTTAGAAGGGGTAGATGGCTTTTTTTTGAATTAATGCACCTATAGAGGCTGTGTAAGAAAAATAAGCAATAATAACATGAACCTGTTGTGATCGTTGCTCGTGGCGCAGTAGAAGAAATTGAGACAGATAGCCAACAAGGGTATACAACCCTAGAAAGATAGGGACCCACCCAAACTGCTCAGCACCAAGAAAAGCCGCATTCTAGTAGTAGCGAGTCTCTCTGTTTAATTCTTAGAGAAGCTAATTGTCGATTTATTTTGGCCTTTGATTTTCCTGTCCGATCTTGGCCATTGCTGTGTCTTTTGTTTTTTCCTCTTCTTTTTTTTTTTTTTTTTTTTTTTTCCCTCTAAACGCGAATCATCACTGAGGCATTGCGAGCTAGCTTGCAGAGTCACCAATCCGTCGAATTTCGTTGTCAATCATCGCTACCATCCGAAAAATACACATCACGATGTGGTCGTCAATGTCGGCTTTTGTCGCCTTTTTAGGTACAACCTCTGCCGCGCTATCTGGGGCACCGGCATACATTCTGCAGCAACACCCACAGCAAGCATCGGCTGCGCTCTTGGCCTCTCAGAACACGCCACCAGCGGTTAACGTGCAAACAGCGCGCCTGATTCTAGAGCAGCGACTCAACACGCCTAATGTCTTTTTGAGCGATGGCATCGACGAGGCATCGCGTGAGGCTGCAATTACCGCTATCAATGCCTTTGGCCGTGCGCCTAAGCCGCTGTTTGGCGAGCCATCTGGCTATGCTGGCGATGTTGATAGCCAGCCGACTGGCGTGCAGCTTGATGCCTCGCAGCTGGTTGTGCTTGTTGAGGGATTATCCGATGCCGAAATTGAACAGACGGCCCAGCTCGCAGGGCTAAAGACAGCATTTACCGTCTCGGATCCCCCGTCGTCTATGGCTAATTCCGTGCTTATCCGCGAGCATCCTGCTGCTAACGCTGGCAAGAAATGTGAGCTGAGCGAGGCTGTGAACCCGCTGTCTGCTGCTTGCTGGCACGGAACTTCGTCTCTGTTGCGATTTGATGCTAAGAAGGTAAGATCATATATGGACTATTTTGGTTGAAACTAATTATCTGACTTCTACTTCTTGCCCACTCCTTAGGATGCTACTCTCCTCTCGACTCTCCAGAACGTGATTCCTAAGCTGGCTGGGTTGGCTTCTAGTGGCGAGATGGAATCCGTCTTTGTTTTCTTCCCCGAGTCGGCTCGTTCCTCGAAACTCAACAGCTGGGACACGGCCGCTACCGAGCTTCGCCGTCGCCAAGCTGAAGAGGCCGTCATGACCGATAAGATTCAATCCACCAACGAGACCCCCAAGACCAATTTGGCTGGCACTTCTGCTAAGCCTGCCCCTGGTGCTCTGTTTGTTTCGTCCAAGGACGTGCCCGAATGCTTCAAGGATGCCGAGGCTTGCAGTAATGGCACCAATTCGTGCAGCGGCAACGGTATCTGTGTTAACCGCTGGGGTAAAGATGTTGGCGAAGCTTGCTTCGTGTGCAACTGCGTTAGTGTCAAGGAGGGTGGCAAGAGATCAACTACTGGCTATGCTGGCAAGGCTTGTGAGAAGCTCGACTACAGCACGCCGTTTGCACTGTTTGTCGGCTTTAGCATTGCCATGGTTGGAATCCTGGCCTTTTCTATTAGCCTTCTCTTCCAGGTGGGCGAGGAGCCGTTGCCTGGCGTCATTGGTGCTGGCGTGGCTAAGAAATAAGCTTTTTGAACCAACCTACTAGGAGATGATGACCTGCCTGACCCATGGCTTCCCTACGAGGGCGGGTAGTGGGGAAGTGTATAGTTGAGCCGAATGCTTGGAGGTTGCCGTATATTCTGTATCATGGCAACACAAGGGCCGCCATTTTTTTTCTTCTTTCTCGACACCATATCATGCGTTGTTGTCTTGTCTTTGTTTAGTTATTTTTGTTTTATTGTTGCTTTTTTTTTTCTTGGGAAGGCGTCCTTTGTGTTTGAACGAGATCCAGGTGTGACACCATATACAAGCCTTTGTGGCCGTTGAGGCTCCTGTCTGCCATGTTCCTGGTTACTCGTTATGCGGGTTTGTGTTTTTGTGATTGGGTTGTCTTCATTCTGTTCTAGAGTTTATGCGTTTATATACATACATTCGTTGAGTTCAGCGCCTTCCTGCATGTCGTGGTGTTAACCATTCGGAGTTGCCTACGGAACCTGAATGCCTATGCGCTTGAGACGTAGCCTTCTTCATTTTGGTTTTGAGCTCCGCTTCCCATACTCTCGAGGCCTCTCTCCATTGCGAACTGATTTAGCGCATGGCCTGTCATGATTTGTTTTCCTGACCCCGGAACACCTTCAATTACGTCTGCACTACTTTGTCCCGCATCGTCCTTGGACTTTGGAATCTTACCTAGTGCGGCTTGGTACTTCATTCCTGCTTCATCTAAAAGGGCCTGCACCTCTGTTTCTCTCGCGAGAATCTTTTGCTTCTCCTGTCGCAAATCAGCTACCTGCTGGCTTTTGAGTGCCAGTTCACGTTGCATCGTTACCAGCCGCTCCTTGATGCTCGCCGTACAAGCAGCTAAAGTGGGAATGGGGGCTAACCGTGGCGGGACCTGCTGAAGCATTTTGTCGCGATCCGCGGCTTTTCGGATAGGCTTCTCTAAGCCTTCCATGCCTGCTCGAGACTGGGCGGCCTCAAAGGCAATGCGTCGCTTGGCTTCCTCGTCGGATAAGTCATCAGATGAGTTACCCTCGGCGGCATTAATGATCTCAGCGATCTCGCGCTTGCGGCGTTTTTGGGCTTCGCGCTCGGCTTTGCGGCCTAGCGCAATGCCGCCATCTTCAACGAAATCGTCGAAGCCCTCGCCGAGGTCCTCATCCTCACGCACGAGTCGGGTATTATTCTCTTTCTTGCGACGTCTAAGGACTGAGAGCATGGAGCCGTCGTTGCCATCTGAATCTTGATCTAGTTGTATAACGTCATCCTCATCGACGCCATCACCATCACCTTCCCGTGCTAAACGAGCACGCCGTTCTTTTCTTTCACGGATTTCGGTTTCCGTCAAAATCCTTGTTGCTTCTGGCTCTGGATGTAAGTCGCTAGTAGTTACAATGACTGCGCCTTCAAGCTCCGTAGAGTCTAGCTCCATCTCGTCGCCCCCGAGTGATGAGCCTTGCAATGATATGTTCTGAGGTGTGACTGGCGTCGAGTTTTGGAGCTCCTCTAGGTACTCTTTGCTGTATATCGGCCTGTCCTCGTCGGCATCCATTGACCGGACAGGCAGTCCCTTTAATATAATATTGCGCCTGAGGGCGCTGTTTTCTTGCGCGCGTGCGCTGAGAGTGTTTTTCTTCGCAGTTGTAACCACTACCGGCCCGTCACTTTCGTTGGCGTCATTTTCGTCAGCAGCTCCGCCAAAGGACAATCGCGAATTTTTCGGTCGCCGTTTGGGCTTTAAAGAGTTCTGGCGGGCTGCAACTGGCCGAACAATGGTAGGGCCATCATGTTCATCCTCGTTGATTGGCTCGGGAGTGTTGCTGTTAGTTGAGTCGATGGGTGTTTTTGAGGAGCCTATCGTTTCCGTTGTGTCTCGACGAAGACTAGTCTGACGGTTAGGCTTTCGCACGGGCTTAAAGACGGGCTGTTCTATAGGCGCAGTAGGAACGTATCATGTTAGCACTATGGGCGCTATAGAGAATAATCATCAGCTTGTGCGCACTTGAAAATATTTCCTTATCAAGCTTGCTGCCGTGGGTTGTGAATTTACCTGATTCGTTCTGCTCTGAGGACTCCTCATCCTCGTTGGCATGATCCGTCTTGATAATGCGGGCTTTTCTTTTGAAGCCAAATGAGCTCATATTAGAATGGAAAGGCGCAGGGTAGAGTTGTAGTAGAAAGCAATAAAGGGGCGTAGAAATACAAGGACAACAAGAAGTAGAGGAGTTGCGTCTAGTACTTAATGAGAGCTCAGCTTACTGTTGTAATTGATGATGAAGGGTGCACAGCATATTCTTATCTTATCACCACGTGACCAGTTTTTTTTCTGAGTGTTTGTCACCGCCTTGCAATGGAATAGGCTGATGATTTGGGGGAAGCTTGAGGAACCTCAGCCTTGCCTTGCCCTGCCCAGAACGACCCTAACTTGACTATTTGCATCACAGCCTTTTGCACACTTTAAAGCAGCACGAACTCACAATGGCTCCTGCACAACCCGAATTGAAGAAGGTATGTCTACTTGTACCTTTGCTTATGCCTGTGCCGAGACACTTCTGGTGACGTGACATGGCTAACTGACGCATGT
The DNA here is from genome assembly GCA_038382285.1 of Ceratocystis cubensis. Lineage (NCBI taxonomy): Eukaryota > Fungi > Ascomycota > Sordariomycetes > Microascales > Ceratocystidaceae > Ceratocystis > Ceratocystis cubensis. The sequence continues at coordinate 26,548 of JAYXTC010000778.1, forward strand.
CCTTTTCCTTTGGCTAGTACCTCGACAAGAGACTGTTTGTCCAGCTGAACGGTAGCCGCCAGGTTGTTGGTGTGCTACGTGGCTACGATGTATGTTGTTCTAATGCTAGGACGTGCACGATTGCGCGAATTTGGCTTGATGCGGGGACGCGATGGACTAACGACTTGAACTGGGGGACGACATGGACTATAGGTCTTCCTGAACATTGTGCTAGACGAGGCATTCGAGGAAAAGGATGGTGGCCAGAAGGTGCCCCTCGGCATGGTGGTATGAACGCCCAGATGAAGCGCCCCTCCCCCGCCTAGTTTGGTGGCGCATATGGCACCGAAGAATGAGTTTACATGCTAACTTCATACTGGGCTGCAGGCCATCCGTGGCAACTCTGTGGTCATGCTAGAGGCGCTCGAGCGAATTGGCGGTGACGATCGCAGATGACGATTGACGACGTGAGTCTGCCGATGATAAAAGAACATTCCCATATGACCCGACCAAAAAAACGATGAGGGGTTGCTTCTTTTCTTCTTACCATTGGAAATGGAAACTTTGGGGGATGAAGGAATGGGGGAAAGGAGGAGTTTCTTTTGGGATGAAAATCTCTTCCGCGATTTCTTTTTTTTCATGCTTTGCACATGCACATTACATTGCTCGCTGCCTTTGTTTGTCTTTCCTTGAACCGCGTGCTTTTGTTTGTTACTTTTGGAAGGTTTTGCCAGTCATTTGCCCCGTCGTTCTAGGTGTTCTTTTTTTTTTTTGCGACATGTATCCAAGTTGTGCAACTGGGATATTATACTACATTTACCATGAATTGAATTGTCTGCAACAGCCTGTAACAGTCCGGAACGAACACTGATTGATAGACACGGATTTAAGGTTAACAGACCAAGACCGACGATTTGAACAGCAAATGGCGACTTTATTTTTTTGGGGGCGATATGAAAATCCGGTTAGCGAAAATGTCGTACAAAATGGAATGGGTGGTCTAAACAAGTTGCAGCTTATCAGCTTTTGGCTCGTGCAGAGAGGACAAATCGTCATGGCTCAAGGCTGCCGGGAAAGCAAGCTGCTCATGTTCCACTGGGAAACCGAATGAAATTTGAATTGGCCTGAGCTTACAATATCTCTTACTAATGCACAAGCGGACGGAGGGGAATGAAATGACCTCAATGCATGACCAAGGCAACGCCAAGGTACCAAGGCCTTCGAGCAGATCTGTCCGTAGTATCAGCAGTAATGAATGTTTAGCTTGGGGCACAAACGCTGAAGGTGTCATCAGGGAAGGGAAGGGAAAGGAAGGGAAGGGGAGGGAGCAGCCATGTGACAGATAGGGGGCAGGCAGGCCAGTGACGGAAAGGAAAGTAAGGGTGGGAGTTGACAAGTTTTTGAGTAGTAATTAAGATTAGACCAAACCAGCCCAAGTCTAGAGCCAAGGGCTGCCTAGGATAGCGAGTTCCTCCACAATCGGGAAGCGAGCATGGCATCCAGGCGTTTGGAGTAGAGGCTTGCTTGGGACTGATCCGGCCAGCGGAGAAACAAAGAGTATGATCGAGTAGAAGAGAAGCACATGAGACAAGAGTTGCACCAGGTTAGGGAGATAGGGAAGAAGGACATGGAACAAGACAGAAGGTAAAAAAAGAACATCTGATGAGGGAACCTCAAACCTCTGGGTGGAACTGGGAGGTTATGTTGCATGCACTAGACCAGGACCCGAAGAGACAAGGAGACAAGGCAGTAGGGGGAGGGGCTAGCAGGAGAGGATGGAGGAAGGAACAGAGAGGAGTAAGACAGAAGACGATGGAGATGAGGTGTTAAGGGAACGAGGCAAAAGCCAAGGGTTGGAGAGCAGGCATTTTGGGCATTGATACGAGGCAAAGCAGAGGTAGAAAACGGATCGATAAGACAATGCAGCGATATAGAGGTATAGAAGCGTAGGGATAGGGATGGATGCAGGCGCAGAGACACAAAGACGAGGGACGAGAGATGCAAAGACGCAGGCTTGGACGTCTGTGCCGTGCGTAAGGATCCAAGTGTCGGCGTCAGCATCGGGATTCGAGGGCTAACAGATACACAATCCGCTTCAGGGTCCACATAGGCACATAGGAGCTTGAAAGAAGGCCATTGGGATTGGGGGCAAGCCGGGCTGTGGCTGATTGCGATTTGGCTGTTCCCCCCTGCCTTGGTCAAAGTTGGACGTCTGTGGGGTGACTTTTGGGGAGTCGAAGAGGTCCGAGAGCGAGGGAGTTCGTTGACTTGAGGGAGGATGGGCCAGGAGGGAGGAGCACTGGCTGGACTGCACAGCGCTGTAGTTGTGGGTGTTCTGCCGCTAGTCATGGGCTTGAAGAAGATGATGATGAAGAAGAAGAAGAAGAAGGGGGAGAGGCGGAGCTAAGGCTGGCGGGCCAGGCCTGGATGTCTGCGTGGCGTCTCGCCCACGACAATGTTTTGATTTCAAATTCTTTGGATCTCGTCCACGACCTTTCAACTTTGCCTGGTAACTAACTAGTAAGGCAGACAAAAATAGCCGCATGTCGTGTTTTGGATGCGCAGCGGAACTAAATAGACAAAGCCAAGCACCTTGTTTAGTATCTCTGCTTCATTTCCGTGCTCTCGTGTTTCTCGGGCTTCTTGTCGTCTCGTGTTTCCTGGGCTTCTTGTCGTCTCGTTTTCTTAGGCTTCTGGTCGTCTCGCTTTCTTGTCGTTCTCTCGTCCATCGTCTGGTCGCCGCCGTCGTCGTTGTTCTCCCCGTCCTCCCTCTCCCCTCTCCCCCCTCCCCCCTCCCCTCCCCCGTTCTTTTAGAAACTCTTAGCATCATCATCGTCTTCGAATTGACACTCCCATCGCATCGAAATCCCCTTCCTCTGACAAAACAAAGGAAAACCCTCGATAAACGAAGGAATAAGAAAAGGCCACAATCAAATCGTGGATTGTGCCTAGTCTGGCCTAGTTTGGCCTGGCCTACCAGCCTGGGCGGGCTGGCTTTTGCTGCTTCTGGCCCTACATTGGCAGGCCACAAGCTTGCCTTGGCACTGAAACCGGCTGTATGGAAACTGGGGGGGCGCTCTTTATATTGCTTTATTTTATGTTTATTTTAATTCCCTTTAATTCTTTATTTTTCTTCCTCCTTTGTCGTCCCATTCCTTTTTCTTTCCTTCTTCGCTATCAACGTCCAGGTACTTCGCTTACTTTTCTTTCTTTTCTTTTTCTCATTCTTCTCCTAAGCTCTGCCGTCCATCGTCCTATCCAACATCATCGTCCAGCCTTCGCGTCCTAACCACAGCCCGTCGTCAGCTTTTATAATACCTTGCTGCATGTTTGCGTGCTCCTGCATCCGGCGCCATGGCTACTGCAATTCTCAGGAATTTCATGCCCTCTAAGACGAGGAGCTCTGAGGGCTGCTGGACTTGTCGTTTGCGACGCAAAAAGTGCGATGAGCGCCGTCCCATCTGTGACAACTGCGGGCAGCTCGAAATCCAGTGTCTCTACAGCGAAGAGAAGCCCGAGTGGATGGACAACGGCCCCCGCCAGGCTGCCCGCGCCGAGCAGGTCAAGGCCGAGGTCAAGATACAGGCCCGTGTCCGTCGAGAAAAGAAACACCGCAACGGCTCCCAGGCAGCGCCGCTCGATCACGACAACGATGCCAGCTCCGTCTATCGCAGCCGTTTCGCAGGTCTTGCATCCAATAACCAGTCCTCCGTGTCTTTGTCGTCCATGTACCGCTCCCACAATTCCCACTCCTCCCACTCTCTGCATCACAGCCAACAGCAAAACCCACCACCACTACCGCCACTCCCACCCATGCCGCCACTTCCCCCCTCCCACCCTCCTGCTCCGCCACCGGCCCCACCCAAGATGGCTAGCCCGGGTCGCAATGGCCCCACCTACGACAACAGCCACAACAGCGCTTCTGCTGTTTCGCCTTCTCGTTATGCCCAGGCACCGCTAGCCGATCGCCATCGAAATAGAGGGGTAGAGCCCATTGATCACGACTGGGTTCCTAGTGGCCTCGCCATGATGGAACTCGACCCGGACGATGAGTCGGGCATGAATACTGACTCGCCCTGTTCCAAAAGCACCCCCACGTCGTCCCATATTAGTGGCGGCATGCACACCCAGCCTTCCGAGTGCTCCATGTCCTCGCCTCCCCAGATGCAGGCAGAGCCTCCAGCCCCTCCCCAGGACGACCAGTCCACCTATTTAGTGGTAATCTACATGGACTACGTGTTCCCATATCTTTTCCCTCACTACCGACCTAAAATCCTTGAGGGTGGCCGAGGCTGGCTGCTCGCTCTTCTGCAACACAATAAAGCGCTTTGCCACACGGCTACCAGCTTCTCATCTTACCTCTTTGCCGCTCTATACAACCTTCAGAATCCCGACCATGGCGACACAACCCTCCAGCTGTGGCACCAGCTCCAAAACCGCCAGGAAATGGCCCTCCAGGAGCTTCAACAAGACATGGCCACTATCAATGCCCAGGGCATTCAAGGCAACATGCAAGAAAGCACCAGGGTCATGGAAAGTATCATGCAACTCTTGGTCTTTGACGTCTCCATTGGCAACATGGAACATTGGGAGCTCCACCTGGATGCTGCCATAGCCCTCTTCCAACAACTTGTGCCCAAGGTTGACGACTGGCCTGATGTCATCTCATCTCTAACCAAGGGCTTCTCGCAGCCTATTCCGGGCAATACCCATCCCATGAGTACCGATCTCACGGCATTTCGCTTTTTCTGCGCCGTTCTCATGTACGTTGACGTTGTAGCTTCCACTGTTTTAGCACGATGCCCACGCCTTGAGGCTTACTGGCCCCAGCTTCTCCCCTGTGCGGCCTCGGTGACTCTGCCTTATGCAGCCCCTGCCCCCATTATGCTAGAGAATGTTATTGGCTGCCAGAACTGGATGTTGAAGCAAATCGGCCACATTTCCGCCCTTGAAACGTGGAAGAGAGAAGAAAAACGCAAAGGCACCTTTTCCACGGAGAGCCTTATTTTGCAGGCCCAGATGATTGAGCAGAACATCCGTACTTTTGCCGAAACTCTCGACCAAGACAACACCGGCCAAGATCCCTCTGCTTCCATCTTTACTCCTCAGCTCGTCATGCCTGTCCATCAAGTAGGTTGTCCACTAGGAAGGAAGAAAGCCCAGGCCTTTGACGATACCGGCAAGGTGCGTGAGCTGGTCCCACTAACGACTCAGATATGGGCTACTGCGTCTATAGCCTATCTGAATGTTGTCGTTTTGGGCTGGAAGCCGTCTAACAACTCTATCAAAATTGCTGTCCTCAACACCCTGACTCTACTAGAGCAGCTGCCTAGCCCCATGTTCCTTCAGGCTGTTACTTGGCCGTTCGTTGCGACAGGATGTCTTGCGCCGCCCGAACTACAAGTTCGATATCGCATGTTGGAGAGAAACATGGGCGCTATCAAGGTGTCTGAGACCACAAAGAAGGCCGTGGCTCACATGGAAGAGATGTGGAAGATGGGAGATCGCGACGACTTTGACATGTCTGCGGCCCTGCGTTGCTTTGGCTCGCCTTTTCTGGCTATCTAAGGCTCACTACACACAAATCAACTACATATGTAGTCTTTCTATTCTCCCCCCCTTTTTTTTTCCATCTCCCTTTCATTTTCCTCATCTACTTTCTATCATAGCAGTACGATTACTGTCAGGTGTTTGCCTTTTTCCTGGTTTACAGCGTATTTGTTTTCTTGTTTGTTTGGCCTTCCGCTTCATACACGGACGTGCTCGGTGCGCCATTTCCATTTGCTTGTCTATATATATATATCCCCTGTACGACCTTTGCTTTTCATTGATGCTTCTCTTCACTACTTGCAGCTAAAGATGCTGATTCTTCCAATACCAATACTTCCCATACTCCATGTAAATAACTTGTTCAATATATGAAAGTTACCAGACCGCTTAGAATCTATTCAGTAATTCCCATGCACTATCTTTTGCGAAATGAAGTAGGAAAAAAGCAAGTGCAAGAGAACAAAGCTTGTTTCACATGCACTCTCTCCCCCTTCCTCTTCTACCCTCCCACTCCCAGTCCCTAGTCGTCGATGCCGCCCCATTCCTCATTCTCCCCTGTCTTGTCAGTCGCCCTTCGTCTCTTTTCTTCTTTCCGCATGCGCTTGCTGTGCTTTACCGCTGCCTCGCGGTTATTCATTCTCTGTCTCTCCCATCCGCTCTTCGTCGTAATCTTAGAACTTGCTCCGCCACTCCGGCGTGCCTCTACTCCGCGTTCCCTTAACTTCTTCTTGTCCTCTTTGCTGACCGACGGCAGCGATGCTAGCAATGACTCCGGCACGCCCAAATCCTCGCCCACTCGACCCGCCTGTTTGTCACTAGCTGCAATCACATTGGCAATAACCTTGACATAAGGAATGTCGTCCTTGGTCCACAGCGTAACGGCAATTCCACCCTCTCGACCAGCACGCCCCGTCCGCCCGGCGCGGTGGATGTACACAGCACTGCTACCAGGGATATCGTAATTGACAACCCCGTTAACCCCGGCAAAATCGACACCACGTGCTAGCACGTCGGTGGTAATAAGAATCCAAATCTCGCCAGCCCGGAATTGGCGCATGATGCTAGCCCGTTGCGCGTCAGTCAGGCCTGAGTGCAGTGCGGCGATGCGGGCTGAGCCGCCAGCTTCTAGAGGGATGTCATAGCGCAGCTCGTCCTGCAATGCAGCAGCACGCTCGATGCTCTGTGTGAAGACAATGAATGGCGGGCGGATCGAAATGGTGTCGTCGCTGCGGGAGCCTGGACGGAGAAGCTGTCGGATGGCATAGATCTTGCCCATTTCGGACCCGGTAAAAATGAGCTTGTGCTTGATGTTAGGCACTGCCGTGTCCTTAAGGCCAACCACAAGACGGATCAAAGGCTTTGGGGGCGCATTGGTCGCAGCGCGCCGGGCTTCAAGGGCTTCGGTCACCATAGTCTCGATGTTGGAGCCCATAGTAGCAGACCAGAGTGAGTGCTGGAGGTTGGAGTACGTGCAGGATTTCCAAACGCCGGTAGTTTGTTCGTGGAAGAGCTGGTCTAAAAGAACGTCAGCCTCATCAAGAATCAGGCTGCGTACTGTCGGGAGCGTCATGGGAGTGCCGTCTTTGGCGTCTTTTCTTAGAAAGTTCAGGAGCGGCATTGGCGTAGTAACTAGAATATCGACCTTAGTCACGCCCTTGGGCGTGTCCTTGTCCTCATCCTCATCCTCATCCTCCTCCTCATCCCCATCGTCGCTGCTGCTGCCATCTTCGTCGTCTTCCTCTTCTTCCTCCAAGTTAACCTCAACTCCCTTATCCGCGGCAATTCGCATGCCCTTTCTCATCATGGCGACTCGCAACCCCATGCCCTGCGTCAGCTTCCGAGCTTCGTTGACGATCTGATAGCCTAGCTCGCGCGTTGGTGCCAATACCACAACTTCCAGCTCGTGGAAGTCTTCTATGTTGTCCGCCGGCTTCGGCAGCTTTGCTCTCCTACTAGCCATGGCATTGATAGCCGGGATTAGAAAGCTAAGGGTCTTTCCGCTTCCCGTAGGCGCAACCGCTAGAAGGTCAACACCAACAGGTTCTTCTTGATCGTCTACGGAAGTGAGCAGCTGGCGCTCTGCATCGCTTAGCGCCCTGCGCGCGTTGACCAGGAGCGGCAACGCGCCCATTTGCACCTCTGTCGGTATCTTGTAGGCTTGGTGAGCGATGTTTTCTGCTAGCCGGCGGGAAATTTTATACGTAGTGCGCAAGGTGGCAAACGAAGTGAGCGGCTCGGGATACAGCCTCTTCTTGTCGTCCTTCTTGGCAGGGGTAGATTCCTTTGCTTCTTGCTCCCCCTTCTTGCCCTTCTTGCTTTTTTTACTTTTTTTCTCTGGCAGCACGGGCGTCGGGGTCTTGGAAAGCAGAGTCACTTTAAGTCTGTGTGAGTGCAAGAGACTCTTGCATTCCTCTTCACTAAGCCTCTCATGAGCGTGTTCGTCTTCAGACTCAGTTTCGGAATCGTTCGATTTGCCATTTTCGGCCCCCTCGTCAGGCCCGGTCGCATCTTCCGTGTCGTCGGGCTTCGGTGCGAAGAAGTCGAGCTCCGGAAGGTCGTCGTCATTTATATTCTTGGTATCCACGGAAGCTGCGATGGCGGTCTTTTTGCAGTGCGCATCTCCAGTGTCGTTTGTTCGCTTGCGCTTTCGTGAGGAGCCAAGATCGTCGTGAAAAAGTTGAGGGTTGGCCTCAGTACCAGCCGAGGGCAGCTTAAGAGCTGCTACGGTGCCGCTCTTATGAGCCGATGCCTTGGACGACTTCTTAGCACCCCGGGACAAAATTTTGAGGATATCCATCTCAGCGATTAAATGATATGGCTTTACACATGTCAGATCAGCGGCTTGTTAGCTCAAGAGTTCGCTGTGGATTAATCTGAGAGTAACTTTTTTGCCAGTTTTCCTTATCGATAAGGAGATGCGGCTAATTACCACTGGCAGCTCATTGCCAGCTGACGGCCGGTCTGACCAAATTTTACACCAAACCGATGTAAGACATGCGAACCAGGACATTCCCCTCTACTATTCCCAAGCTAACATACACTCACAAGAGACCATATTTTCTAACAGCTACATGAGGCAAGATGGTATACTCTGGTTGTTTTATGTGCAGTGTAGGTCTATCCATTAGAAATGAGATGCTGTATACGATTCAGTGAAGAAACCCTGTATCTGTAAACCATGCATCTCATTTGGTCTGGATTCACAGCAATACATGAAGATTTATTTTATTGTATCCATCTCGATAATTTACAGCTGACCGCAGGCAACAATCGTAGGGCGCTTCTTGTATTTGACGGTGCCAGAGGAAGAGCCAGTGGCCTCGATGGCACGGACGACCTTCATGGACTCCTCATCGGCAACCTCGCCGAAGACAACGTGCTTACCATCCAACCAGCTGGTAACGGCGGTGGTGATGAAGAACTGGGAGCCGTTGCTAAAAAGAATGAAGCATGTCAGTATAAAACAAATACTTCAGGGCAAAACATAGTTATAATATCTTACGTGTTAGGACCAGCGTTGGCCATAGACAGCATACCAGGCTTGGTGTGCTTGAGCTTGAAGTTCTCGTCGTTGAAGGTAGAACCGTAGATGGACTTGCCACCAGTGCCCTGCATTAAATCATGTTAGAAAGATAGTTGATGTTGCAATGGATGTGTGTATTCTTACGTTGCCGCGGGTGAAGTCACCACCCTGGATCATGAACTGGGGAATGATACGGTGGAAGGTGGAGCCGGCATAGCGAAGGCCTTGGTCCTTTCTCTCATCGGTGCAAAGAACACGGAAGTTCTCGCAAGTTTCAGGGACAACATCCTTGAAAAGCTTGAAAACGATACGGCCGGTTTGAGCTGTGATGTACAATGTGTGTCAGTTAAAAGGCTGATCAATTATAAGAAGACATATCACCATCTAGAATATTCAGCGTAGCGAGCGATTCATAAATCTTGATACGGCTAGGGACGCTAAGAAGGAATTTGATGGACATACCCTGTTCGTTTGAGGCGAAGACGCCGTTTTCCTGGGTAGGGCCCAGCCACTCCATGTCAAAGTAGCTGAAGAGAAGGTGAAAGTTAGTGTTAATTTCTTTTTGTCCTTTTCGTCATGTAGAAGCCGACAGCGACATCACGCTGAAGTGCCCATTGACAATAGCAATGAATGTAAGCGTAGAGAGAACAAGGCTTTATGATTTCTAGCCATATTCAATGAGCTTATTTTCCTTTGTTGCCGAAACCCCAATTCACGCAATTAAGGCGCGGCGAATAAAGGCAGAGCGAGGAGGAAATGGATGGGACAACAATGGCGAGGACGATCATTAAAGCTCTAATAACTTACACCTTGAGGTCGCTGGACGACTTGATGGGCTCTTGCTGAGACATTTTGTTGGTCGATGAGAATGAACGAATGGTAAAAGAAACAGGAGAAGATCTCTGAGCACGAACTGCGGGAGAAAGAAGAGAATGAGAAATAGGCGAGGCGGAAAGACAGGTAGAAGTAATCTGGCGGGGCAGGGCGTGGAGGGGTCTAATTTTCAGGAAGGAGGGGCTCATCTGCAGGGTGTGGAGAAAAGTCCGTTAGTAAGACCGATGAACCAATGGGCAACTAGTGGCATGTCTGAGTGGACCATGCCTGCGTCCCAATATGCATTGTTTAAACGGGGCTTTGAGCTTGCTGGGCTTTTTTGATGGCCTGGCTTTGGCTCTGGCTGCAAGCTGGGGCGGAAGCTACAAGCTGCATCTGGAACCGGTCAAGCTACCAAACAAACATTGGCAAACGTTGACAAAGACACGTGATTTTGTGTGCAAAAAGGCTGCAGGTGTGGCAAATTCCACGGCGCTCTTTTGGTGAGGAGGCCACTGGAGGGATGGACAAGCGGGCTAATGGACAAGGCGCAGAAATCAGGGGGGAGGGGGAAGCGGGGTAAGTTGCTGCGAGCGGTTGAGGGCGACAGGGTGGTGCGGGGCCGAAGCAATGCCTGGGAAGGTCTTTTGCGCTGTTCTTGAAGCTCTAGATAGCTCCAAAGGCCTGGGCTCCGCTAAGAGACAGCCGTCCCAGCCTAGTCTTTAGTGCTAAGTTTCCGTTGGTGCGTAGCAGCTTGCAGCCTGTCCAAGTACCTAGTACTCTGGTAATACCCCAACACAAGGCCTTGAAACGCCATCTGGAACCACTCGGAGGTACTGGATACAGATAGGTCGGCAAGTTAGCTGCAGAGCAATGTTGCTCATGTAGCAATTCTTGCGTCCTTTCCGTGGGAGCAATCCAGCACCATGTCCATATTAGCCTTGGGAGACGTCAAAGCATCTAGAAGCCACACAGAGCACAAAACAGCAAGGCAAGGCGAGATGAAAATCAATTTCATCAACTAAGACCTAGTTCTAGCTTGGCCTCAGCTTGATTGCTGTTTCCCCTCTCACTGATTGTATTACAAGCAGTCAATTTCAAGCAAGGCCAGACGAATTCCAAAGACAAAACAGATGAATAGCATAGAGCATGGCCAAGAAGCAGACTGTCTTCTCCCCTCTCCATATAGCCAGCCATAGCCACTCGCAGCACAGCGCAGCCTGTTTGCTCGCCGCTCCCCCGCCCAGCCGAAGGGGCAACCATTGTGATGTGGGAGATTTTGGCGGTCACTCACCTTGACAATTAGAGAAAGCGGCGTATACACACACACAGAATAGTAGACGAGAGAGTAAAACAGGTACCGTGTCAACTCGAGGCTGGCGTTGAAGGTTCGAGCAAATCATACGAGGCTACACAATTGAAATCTCGATTTTTCACTAATATTTTCAGTGGGCGGGCCGTTTTGCTTTGCGGCCCAAATTATCAGGCATTCAACTTCCTTACGCCTTGTTCCATATACTGTAATGAATGCACTGTGTACTATATCAGGCTGTCCGCAAGCAGACACAGTAAATAAAAACACCTCACTCCATCAGAACTTGGCAAAGAAGCAAAGAGGAGTTGAGTTATATTGGCCGCATTACAAATTACATGCTAATATTATGTGCGGGCGTCCATGACTTTTTATCTCAGCCAGGCCAAAACTTTGTTCATACTGATGAGTTATTAGTAGTGCCCATAAGCTCATAATACACCCCCACTTTTTTGGGGAATAATCCGCCACACAATGACCATGATACTTCATGAGCATCACCAACCGCCCGTCAGCCCTCTACATCCTACCACCAACCTGCGTGCCAACGCCAGGGTATTTTTCTAGAGCTGTGCTACTCTGCCATTTTGGCTTTATTATTGCGGGGGGAAGTTCACCGTAGTGCCTGTCTACATACTTGGCCTAAACCCAATGAAGCTTCATCTATAGGTCCTCTCCCACAACGACCAAGGAGCCTTTGATCAATTTCTAAACTTCATGCGTTACATTCAGATCCGCAGCTAGGTCGTCTAGAACGTCTCTTCCAAAACGTGTGGCAGCCTTGATGAGCAGCCTCTTACTTTGTGGGGCCTGGATTGGGGAAGAGGATAAAATACCACCAAGTCTCATGAGCCGGTGGTGCCCATCAAGTATCAACAGCCGCTTCACGCCAATAACCCCCTTTTCTAGATGGTGGTTGAAGCGCCGTGACCAATAAGAGCTTAATAGATCATTGAAGCATCCCGAACCAGCTGCGGAGATTACAATTACAATGTCGTTCGAAAGAGAGGGCATTTAGCACCAATGGTCCATGCCGCCCGCTTGACAGGATCAGAAACGCAGGCACGAGCTGCGCAGAAGCAGAGATCTCTTCAATAACAGCAACAGGCCCTTTGCTATCTAGTACGCGAAGCCACGGATTTCATCTGCTTCTTCCAGCAATAATTTCGTTCTTGCCAACACCCATCCTCATCCAGCCTCGTTCATGTTCCCAGCGTCATGACTGGTAATGCCTTCTCCCACAACAATATTTCGAAGCATGATAAAAATGGCCTTAGGATATAGTGAGATCTTCCTAGGCGCGCTTGTTCAAACTGAAAGCCTTTTGCATCTAAGATTGCTCTGAAACTATGCTGTTGAATAAGATGCAGAGTCCAGTTCGCACCAACCAGCATGAACTCTAAAGCATGAAGTTAATCGCGTAAGAGAGCATTAGCAGTGTTTATAATCGAGTCTTTAACTACAAGGGGGCCTAATTGAGCCCGCCTACATAACAGCAAAAGGCAGTCCCCTCAGGCTCAGCCCTACCCATCGTGTTTGCTTCCAAATCTTGGCGGATAGATCTAGATCTCTCCGTCGAGATACGGAGTTCTAGCCAGGGTTAGGGTCCATCAGACATATCACATGATTGGTGGCATGCTTTGGCAGCTGGCAGGCTCTAAAAGTATAGAGTGTCCCAAGCTTCGGTCAACTATGTCAACTACAGTGCTCGACCTTCGTAGGACATACACGATATGCATCTAAATCATATTTTTCATAACTTTGAAACAAGCCTGGGTAACTTGATCTGGGTTTTCATGTTTTTCCATAACATTGGGTCTGACTAAGGCCAAGTTACTCAGCCTTTACTGTAGCAACATGAAGTGGGTCTGGAACTTGGTAGCCTTACTATAATGGAATAGTGCTTATTTAGGGTTTGAGGGTTAGTCGCCAGGACATTTTGGCTTCTATTGTGGTGGTCTCTCTATCTAAAGACCGCACCCCATCTTGAGCAAGCAGTTGTTCGAATCAAGCCTTGAACTCGTAGAATATTATTCTTTCAAATCACTACCTTGTTCTGTTTTATCTTGCAACGCACGTTTTGCGCATCTTTTACAGCTCTTCTGCAAGAATCAGGCCGCCTTTGTTGAGCAAGAGATAAGGCCAGCAATACTGCCCAATTCCACATCCACACACACCTATACATTATCGCACCGCAACGAGGAAATCCGCCAACGACGCAAAAGAAATAGTATATCGCTACAATGGACTTCAATACTCTCAAAGACTCGGTCGCCAACTTGACATTGTATGATATCAAGGCTGGCGTCCGTAAGGTTCAAAATGGTGAGCTTTGCTTGATACTAGAGGGTGGCCCATTGGCAGACAAATAGGGTGGATGTCCGGGTTGAAGTGGAATGCGCGACTGACTGGAAGCCAATCGTGCCATTAATAGCGGTGATGAACTTTACGGAGATGGAATCCAAGGTAAGCAGACTGTCTTGATACAAGCCAACTCGACAATTGCCCTGTGTGTGATTGAGCGGCGACGCTAACAGATTGAGTTGTAGGTTCGCGAGGCAACAAATAACGAGCCTTGGGGTGCGTCTTCAACTCTAATGCAAGAGATTGCCAATGGCACATTCAACTAGTACGCCTACTTAGTCCATTCATATACATGCCCCCCCCCTCCCTCCTTTATTATCGGTTGCAGCATGGATCGCAGGGTCAAGTTCTCCCGACAGGCTTTCTTTTCTCGACCTACCTTGCTCCTCCCGCACTACTCGACCCTACAAGCAAAGCAAGCTGCTGACCCCTATGTATAGCCAAACTCTCAACGAAATTATGCCCATGATCTACAGACGATTCACCGAAAAGACGGCAGAGGAGTGGCGCCAAATCTACAAGGCTCTTCAGCTTCTCGAATTTCTTATAAAGCACGGCTCGGAGCGCGTAATTGATGATGCCCGCAACCACCTTACGCTGTTGAAAATGCTTCGCCAGTTCCATTTCATTGACCAAAACGGAAAAGACCAAGGAATCAACGTGCGCAACCGTGCCAAGGAACTTACTGAACTCCTAGGCGATGTTGACCGTATTCGTGCAGAACGCAAAAAGGCGCGTGTCTCGAAGAACAAATACATCGGAGTGGAGGGCGGCGCTGGCTTTAGCAGCGACTTTTCCAGCGGAGGGGGTGGCAGATATGGAGGCTTTGGCAGCGAGTCTGCCCACGCCGGCGGCAGCTCTGACACCTATGGTGGATACTCGGGCGGTGTATACGGTGATGGCGGCGGCTTTGGTGGCCAGACCAACGACTACACTAGCTCACGACGTGACAAGTTTGAAGAGTATGATGAGTTTGATGGTAACGGGGGCTCCTCTGCATCAGCGTCAAGAGGCACTTCGTCGCGCGCAAAGAAAGAGCGGTCGTCAGCCAAGCATCGCGAGACGGCACCTAAGCCAGAAAAGGCACAAAAGGCGCCGGAGGTGGATTTGTTTTCGTTTGATGACCCTATTGCCGCCCCCGCTGCGGCCCCTGCTCCTGCTCCCGCCACTGCTACGGCCGCTGCACCTGCTGCTGAAGACGATGATGAGTTTGACGACTTTCAGTCAGCCACTCCGGCAACCCAAGCTCCCCCGGGATCAGGCCCTGGTGCGGTAGCCCCTATTGCTGCGCCTAAGCCAGTATCGGCCCCACACCAAGCTAATCTTAGCAACATGATGGCCATGGCATCGATTTCCCCGGCCCCTTCCTCGACGGGCACTCCTGCAGCTAACTATTCGTCATTTGGATTGCCGTCTTCATCTGCAACTGCTGCCGCACCAAATGTTGCTCCTGCCACTGCTGCTCCTATGGTTGGATCCAGCGGCCCTAACTACTTTTCTTCGGTGCAATCCGTTCCCAGTGCTGCACGCACGTCAACGGCCCCCTCAGGCATGGGCATGGGAAGCGTGATGCCTGCGATGAACACGGGTGGCACCAAGCCTGCCACGACAGCAGCCTCGAGTGGCGGTGGTGACGCCTTTGGAGCGCTGTGGTCGCAAGCCAGCTCGAGCTTGGCCAAGAAGCCTGCCCAGACACAGGCCGGACCTTCAATGGGCCAGCTGGCCAAGGAAAAGAGCAGCGCAGGGATCTGGGGTGCGGCTGGCAGTGCTGGCGGATCATCGACGCTGGCGCCAGCAGTGGCAAAGCCTCAGGGTGGAAGCGCAAGCAACGACTTGGCTGATCTACTAGGCTAAGCTAGTCGGATCATGAGAAGGGGACAGGCCCTATCCCTCCCTATCTACTGTCCTTTCATACCGTCATGCATGTGTACACATGTTTGGACATGTATGTGTGTATATGCGTGTGCATGTGTGTGTGTGTGTGCGTATGTGTGCGTGTGTGTGCGTGTGCTTGTGCATGTGTCTGCACGTGATACAAATGGAGGTGTTGGTATAAGACTAGATTCCTTTTTTTTTTTTTCGCTAGTTTCTCAGTTTATGCTGTGCTTGCGCGAGTTTGAACAGAGAAATGGAGGCTTCTTTTGTTGTTAATGACTGCTAGTGATGTGATTGCGCGAAAGAACATGTGATCATACTAGCTATGACATGCAAGTTAATTGTGTGAATATACACGAGCTACCCAAGCATACGTAGATGGGGGTGGAGATGGAAGATGCTTATTGGCGGAGGGCGCCATGCCTGTTTCGATAGACGCCTCGGGAATCGGCAGCGAGAACAACCGAGAGAGATGCAAACCAAGGAGAAAAAGCAAAGTGCTTCAATACGATGAGTTGACTGATGAAACACACAGCCTTAACGAGACTCTTCGCTGCGCTGAAAGTCCTCCCAGCCAGCCAAGAGCAACAAGCACGCTATCCGCCTGTATCACTACAAATCACACGCCGGCCAATCAAGCAGCACCCAATCGAAGGAATACAGGGAGCTGGCACGCTAGACATGGGTGTATTTATAGAAGCTTCGACAGGGGCTTTTCAGGCCTCTACAGGTTTTACATGCGCTGTAGCTGCAGGCGTCCGATAAGAGGCTTGTGTAACTTAAGAGCCACGGGCGGCTAAGGCAGATCGAAAGCGACGATGGTTCGCTTTCCTTCTCCATTTTTCGGTTGCCCCATTTCTCCCTCCTCTCTTGACACCCAGCCCCCAAAAAAGAAACAAAACGAAAGACCCCGGGCTACGCTGCAAGCGCAATACGCAGAACGAGCGCAACAACAGCAGGGCAGCCTGCTGCGGCTAAATGTACGAGATGCTACAAGGGTCGTCCTTTCGAAGGAACTAGAACCTGTGAGACCGCACGGCAACAGACCAGCGATGGGTGGCCCATGAGACCCGGTCACAGAGGAAGACAGCGAGAGAACTCTGTGCTTGGCAGAGAGAACACCTTGAAGAATCGCTCCTCAGCCACCCGTGCTACGCAAACCATGCAGATGGGCTCGGGTGACATGGCGCTAGGGGGGAGGGGGACAAGACAGACAGCTTAGGGTCAGCATGGGCAGGCCCGAGAATCGAGCCGGCGTATAAGAGGACTAGCTGACGCCGATCAAAGAAGAAAAAGAGAAGAATGAAAGGGGGAAACAGGCACTCGCATATATTAACCACTTCCCCTTCGTTATCTAGTGTGTCGTGTGTTGTACTTGCCCTTGACAGCGGGTCCTGTCAACTCTTGTGCTTTTTCTTATCCTTTGCTCTTCTTCTATCTCGGAACTGGCTTCCCTGTTTTCTTTTCTCTATATGGCATAGAATACTCGCCACACTTTTTAATCATTCGCCTATCTCTTCTGCCTGCCTGTCTCCCCTTCATCTTCTTATACTCCAGTAACCATGTCTACGCTTACCTCCACTTTCGTCACCGCTCGTCTCCTCCAGTTTCTTATCTCTGTCTCTGTCATCAGCCTCTCAGCGACTCATATCTCGGACATCTACAGTGCAGAATATACTCCGCCATTCATACTCACAGCAACGCTAGTAGTGGTAGGTCACATTGACACTCATGGTCTCATGCTCCGATTAAAGCGGGTATAGCCTCCAACCAATACTAACTAACTCCTTACAGACATGTATATCCATTGTCCACGTTGCCGCCACGGCTCTTCTATACAGAAAGAGCTTGCTGCCTTTGCTAGCTAGTGCTGGCGGGGACTTTGCCGTTTTCGTGGCACTGATAGTAGTGGTGGCAGTTCAGGGAAACCCTCTCTCCAGCGTCTCTTGCTCCAGCCTCAGCAAAGATCGAGCCTCAATATCGTCATATGCCGCGCCATCCGATGCAACAACTTCCTCTGCCTCTGGAACCGAAAGCGAGACCGGCTCGAAAGCAACCTTGAGCTACTCGCTGTACACCTCGGCTAGCAAGTCTACTTGCGCCTCTCTCAAGGCGCTCTGGGCCCTGACTATCACCATGTGCATTTTGTTTGCCATCTCGTTTTTGGCACAGCTATTGCTGTGGCGCCAATCTAGGACATCAACTACCCAGCTCCTACACTCCCAGCCTGCCATGCACAACCCCAAGTTATCCCTAAGTGGCCGGACTGGCTACAGCACAGACCTAGAAGCTGGCGCGTAGGAATTCGCCGGTGGGTTTGCGGCTAAGCCCAAATCCACTACAGGGGAGGCCATTGGAGCCAAAACGACTACTTCTACTACTGCCACTGATGCTACTGCTGCTACCGCTGCTGCCTACCCCCCCGCCATATACCCGCCTCTACCCACAAAGGCTCTTGGATCCCGAGCTATCAACCAACAGCAGCCAGCCCTAAGCTCGTTGATTATCCCGCCTATGCCTCCAGTGCCAGCCCACCTACGTACACACGTACCACCTTTGTCTGCTGCCAACCCATCAAATACGTCACACTTGCGCCCATGGTACCCGCCGCCGCCTACGTCTGAGATTCGCGCGCAGCTGCAACAGCGGGCAGCGGGCGGCGGAACCAAGAAGCTCACTCTTGGGATGTTGGCAGCTGCGCCAAACAGTCAGTACCGCATCAGCAGCTTCTACGGGGATGGAGACTATGATCCGGCTGCTGCAGAGCCGGTATCACCACTATCTCCACTTCTCAACCAACTGAGAGAAGCAGCATCACGGTCTCGCGGAGTTCCAAGCAGCAGTGATCCGAACAGTGGGCGGCCACCGGCGCTCCCCGAAACTCCAGTAACGCCTATTTCTGCTGTATCTGCTGTGTCAGGACGCTGGAGGTCGAAGCGTAAGACAGTACTGGAGGCGGTGAGCGGGTGGTGGGACTTGAATTTACTCAGCCGCCAAGCAGTGGCACAAAGGCAAAGGCCACACATGAAGGGCTGGATTTAGGGAGGTTCACATGATGAAATATAATGTCAGTAATAAAATGGTGTGAGCAGAGGAGGGGAAGAGGAGAGGAG
The DNA here is from genome assembly GCA_038382285.1 of Ceratocystis cubensis. NCBI lineage: Eukaryota > Fungi > Ascomycota > Sordariomycetes > Microascales > Ceratocystidaceae > Ceratocystis > Ceratocystis cubensis. The sequence continues at coordinate 45,077 of JAYXTC010000778.1, forward strand.
GGAGAAAAGGCGCACCAAAAGCAAGTCTAAGTGTAGCCGCTCACAACTAGGCACCACAGTCACTAGAATCATTACAAAGCACTGGAGTGGAGTACAATACACACATACATAGATACATACATAGTTACAGCTACATAGCACCGTTACACTCGCACAAAGAAAGTATTTCTGCCCAGTAGCACTGCCCGGCTCCAATCAGCCATTCTCAAGCTCCTATTAACTATGAATGTTGTAACTAAAAATTAACCTATTAACCACGATAAAAAAAACACTGATTTTTTGGCTATCTCTCCATCGCTGTAGCTTTTGTTGTCTTATAAGTCTTGTGTAACCCGTGTAACGTTGTGTAATGTTGGGGAGACAAATAACCACGCAAGAGTGTGAAAGCGATCAAGCCCTGTATTTATAGGGCATAGAGCGCTGAACACTTGTTCCTGTTCAGTAACAAAGTGCAGGCCGTCTCTCAGCCACAGCAGACGGTGGGCTCTTTAGCGGCACTTGTTGCTTCGCCAGAAGAACTAGATATATTAAGAGACCTTGGGTTAGTAGACAGGTCTCTATAGATACAGCACAGCCTTTTCTATTGAAATAAAACTTACCCAACGTTGATGGTCTCCCAGTGGAAGATGAAAGCGCCGATAAACGCGCCGATAAAGATGCAGATGATTATGTAGCCGTTGAAGTACATGGCAAGCCTATAACAGAGAGGTCAGCAACCATGCCCGCGCTCGTGTTTACCCTAGATTAACCCGGGCACTCTATACTGGCAAGGGAGAACTTACAACATGATGATGTACGCCAGCGCAAATTGCATCACGTGCAGCAACGCTCTTGTAGCCTGTTGCCAGACATTGGGCCGGAACGGGGGTACTGTGGGCTGGGAGGCAACGGCAACGGCAGCAGCAGCGGCAGGAGTAGAAGAAGCTCCACAGCCCATGCCGGCCTTGTCGCTGCCGGCACCTTCCGACGTAGCAGAGGCTGCACGGGCACCAGCCCCAACGGCACCGATAGCTGCAGCACCGCCCGTGTAAGCAGCGATGTGCTGCGCAATCAACCAACGGTCAAACTCCTTGGACGAGCGGCGCAGGAACTCGAGCATAACAACCATCAACACAACACCGATGCAGGACCCGGCAAACATTCCCTTGGAGGTTATGTGCCAGGACTCGGCCAGGAAACAAGCGTCGATAGTGTACCAGTTCCACAACATCTAAACGACAGGGAAGCAAGAAAAGTTAGATTTGGCTTGTCCGAAAGCAAAGAAAGGAAAAAGACAGCAACAAGACATGTTTCTTACGTTTATCTTGCAAGTAGCACCCATATCCATGGCCATGGTTGAGTTTGACGAATCCATGGTCATGGTCATGGCCATGTCCTCGGCCTGCTTGCTAGCAGTACAGGCAGAGCAGGCTTCCTTCATCACATGGGCGGCAGATTCGACAACATGGCGGGCATCAAGATTGGGAGCGCCGGGGAACATGGTGGATAGGGCGGTCTAAACCGTGGGGAATGTCGAGCAAAGATACAGGGTAATGGGTGAAACAGCAGGGACGGGCGACGGGATGCAAGGCCGAAGAGCTCTAGGAACACAGGTCGACAAAACAAAGCTCTACTCAAAAGAAATGATCATCAACAAGATAAACGACTTCAGATGATCTTTCCACTTCCAATCCCCATTTCAGCGGGCCTTTCCTCTTATATACACGAGCAACGAGCGCGGCCAATGTTGTCACGCTCGCAAACCTGCTCAACAGCCCTTTCGCTCCTCCCACCATCGCTATTACAACTACGACCCAAGAACGCCCAGCAACCTTGACGGTCTGGAAACGGCTATCGGGGCCTTCATGCGGCCCTTGTGCTGATTGTTAGCCTTTTTTCTGTTTGGCTTTTTGTTCATGTTATTATGTCCGCATGTGTGTGTACGAATAGAGGGCAAGACGCACTAGCCAGGTAAAACTTGCTCATCAGAAGCAAATAAGAGTGAGGCCCTTGTTCCATCCCGATTTATGTCCTTTTTTTTTCCTTCTCTTTTGTTCTCATTAAACTTTGTGCCAAGGCGCCAGGGAAGCAAGGGAAAATCCACCAGTAAACTAGCCGAAGGTCTGGGAGAGCAGCCGCCTAGACTCGATGGATATGAACATAGACGGGATGGCCAACGTATGCCGTACTATATGCTTGCGTGTGTAGCTGTGTGGGTGTTAGTATTTGCATCTACATGTGCATTTGCAAGTGTCGTCTGCATGTCCCAGTCCAGATGTCTATGTGGCCGTCATCTTCCCTCAACCTCCACCTTCATATTCCCTCCTTATTCTGTCTCTTTTCTCCTCCGCTGAGGCCAAGCTCACTCGCAGCAGCAAGCTCATTCCAGACAAGACAAGTGAGTCACTTATCGCAAAAGGAGGAGAGAGATCTATCTAGGCCTCGAAAGCTCAAGGGAGAACACCACATCATCGTGATAAGCCAACCAAGACCAAGGCAGGGCCAAGAGAGCACCTCGCACTCAAGCACTCACATATTCCAACATGACATACCACCTGATCAACAGCCAATGTAAACCTCAAACATCACCCGTTTCTATAGTCTTCTTGTCGAGGGCTTGGCACCTGCTCTTCCTTCACCTTGCCAAGTTTTACTCAGTATGTGCTCGACCCCTCCTTTCACAACGGCATCGAGAACGTTTGAGCAAGTTTCCGCTGCAGCAACCGCACCATAAAGGCCCGTGACGAGGGTCCATGTCACCACGGCAGACTTAGAAATAAAATGGAAAATTGAAGACAAGATGGAAGGAAAAAAAAAAAAAAGAGAAAAAAGTATCCACCGTCCATAGCCGTGGTCAAGCCATCGTGAGTACTGTGCATCCTGTGGGGGTCTTCGTCGAAGGAATAATAGAATAATAATGACAATACAATGTGCAACAATTTCAGTAACAGCATAACACGGCACTTCCTGTCGTCGTCAATTCTTATTCATCCTTGAAAATACAACAATCAACATCAAGGGCATAAGAATGAGCAGCAACACCCATCATAGGCATATAAACATGTATGCAAACCAGCCAACAGTACAAGAAGCGAAAAAAACGCCTTATGAGAACAAACAAGACAAACAGCAGACATTCCGACTGCATATCCCATCATGATAAGAAAAAAGAGGAAAGAAAACAAAAAGGACAGCAAATCCACTCCTTTATAGCTATTCCTTGGTTCAGCCGCAGTCTATAATGTAAAAGGCGACCAGGTCCAAGAGAGGAGAATCAGCAGGGGGGGGGGGGGGAGGGCAAGCAACGGCCAGCAGTCTGAGTCTGGAGAAGCAGGAAAAAGAACCGAAAACGAAAAGGGCGAGGGGAGATTATCCTCCCAGTCAAGAACAGCCCCAACACTAACAACATCCCAAGAAAAAAAAGAAAAGAAAAACACATGCTCAAAAGGCGCACATATACGCGTCTCCGTCCTCTTCTGCTTGGCCGTCGTCTCGTCCTCACTTCTCAAGCGAAGGCCCCAACCAGCGACATCAGCATCGCCCCCGCCACTACCGCAATATATGCATTTCTCCGTCTCGTGCCGTTCAGCGTTTCGTAGCTCTTCTCCGACAAGAAGTCCTCCGCTAGCAGCTGCACCAGTCCTGCAAACAGCAGCAAGCCTGCCGAGATGGCGTTCATCACGCCCACCATTAGCAAGCCTGTCTGGCTCTGTGGATCGTACAGCCCATGGACTAGCAGCCCAATGGCCTGGCCAATCGGAGTCGTCGCTCCAAATGCCAGCACCATGAGCCACGGCTGCGGCGATCGCTTTGGGAAGTGAAGTGCTGCGATGCGGCTACCCAGCGCTAGGCCCTCGAAGCACTGGTGGAAGCTAATGGCTATCAGAAACACGACAAACGCTGGGCCCGTGGCCACGGAGATAGCCATGCCGATAAATATGCTGTGAAATAGAATTCCAGCTTCCAGCAACACGCACTGCAGGAATCTCCGCCTTTGCTCGGCCAATACGCTCTCCGGTACGTCTTGAATATCCAGCTCCGATCCAAAGTCATGCGACCCAGATGCGCTTGCCTGGACTTCTGTCGCCAACGGGTCATCCATCTCATCAACATCGTAGTCCGATTCTTCGTCGGTAAAATGCTGGCCTAGCTTGCCGCCACTGTTCGACGACATCAGCGTTGATATGGAGCTGGGTAGCGGCGACACGCCGGATACAAGGCTCTCTGTTACTTCAGCATCATCACGTGACGCATTGCCCGAATGTCGATCATGCACTCGAGAGCCTTGGCTGCCATGCCCGCTTCCCTCAATTTTATTGTACTGGTCGTCAGGATCGTTCCATTCGCCGTGGCTGTGGGAGTGGGAGTGCCCGGCACCTCTGGTCGCTAGATACATTTCCACTGAGACTATCACCAACGCGGAGCACATGGCAATGAAGCCAGGCAGCGGCGGGTAGCCCTCATTAAACAAGTATGGCAAGCACGGATCATTGAGTGAGCTGAAGGCCGTGGGAAGAAGGTGTACGAAGCCGGTAGCAAGGAGGACTCCAGTTCCAAAGTGCTGACATAGGAAGATGATTCGGCTTTGTAACGAGTTGGGTGTCGATTTCGCCGAGGATATTCGTCGAGAAAATAATGGGAACGCACACGCTGCAAGTGATGACAATGAGTCAGGGTTAGATTCGAAGGACAAGAAATAAAGAGGCAAACAAAGGATGCAAAGAGCGCATGCCGGGTCGTAAGACATTTGCCCACCCAGGGCTCGTTAATTAGACTTACCCAGCGTGCTCACAAACAAGATTAAAGCCAACGCCGCAAGATGCAAAGGCGTATTATATGTTCCCCGGTCGCCGCTCCCACATTGTGGCTTCCTCTTTGTAGCGCCAAAATCTCGGCGCTCGAGTTCAGCTAAGAGGACTTCGGTTGATACCAAGGACCATGAAGGATCTGTAGAGTGAGCAATTCAGCCCTTAAGTTAGTTACCGCAGCATTATGGCACGTATAGTACAGGTAAACAAGCATAAATAAAGCCACCAAATCACAGCAATGGCAGCCATGGGCAGGAATAAACGTGTGCGCAAGCGCTAGCTCCAAAAACACCAGCAATTATTCACACAAGTAGAAAAAGGCCAACAGCAACAGCACTCCCCCGGCCCATGCGTTTCTCCGTTAACAAGCCACCGCAAGAGCACATAATTTAGGGGGAGGGGGGGACAAGAAAGTAACATTCCCGACAGTTGGTTGAATAACGTACCTGACGCCATTGTATGTTAATGGGGGGGGTATAAAGAACTGCAAACTGGGAGGCTCGCGATGATCCGGTCCCTGGAGTTTTCCTGGTCTAGTCGGTTCGGTGGGTTGCTCGGTCAGATCGGATGGCAGGTTCGGATAGTCCAAAAAGATTGTGATGGAGAAATCGATAAATCAGAAGAGAGAATGTCAAACAAAACCCGCGCAGCCACCGACAAACTTCCAGACAGGCTGCAAAATCGATGCCTGGAATCAATGCTATGATGCAGGTTAAGGGGGTGGCTTATGTACTGAATAGGGCCACATAAAAAGAGCAAAGAATCTAAACCACAAAGACAGTGAGAATCGCCCGTTGTTCTAGTGTTTGATTCCCAGCCCTGCTGAATGAGTGCAAAGCTAGATTAAAATAAGAAAAAAATAAGAGGAAAAGGCGAAAAATGACAAAAACATAGACATATCAACAGCTAGTGTCAATGAGTTTGCAAAATGAAAAGAGAAGAGAAGAGAAGAGAGTGTAGCTAGCTGGTAAAATGGGTTGTGATGACGACAATGGCAGGCTCGAGTTAGGGTTAGCTAGCCCATGAAGAGTAAAAGGGTAAAAAGGCAGCCAGGTCAAAAGGGTTCTCATCCAGCCCAAGTCAATGTAATGTATAGCACTTCATGTACAAATGTCGTGGTGTAAAACATTGCAGATACACATGGCATTCGCCCGAATTTCCCCTCTTCCTGTGCTTTTATTCACCCTCTGCTCCATCCTGAATATCACTCTGAATTGCCTTGCCAAGAAAAAAGTCTCGTGCCTCAATCTTCTTGCATTTCCTCGCGCGGCTTGCGCTGACCTTGGTATATAACTAGGATGGATGGTCTAGTGCTACAACCCGGGAATTCCCTTCTCTTGCATCTTTTTCTCCCTCTCTCGGCCTAGCGACCAACGGTAGTGCTTCTCTTTTCTAATGTCTTGGCCTTGGCCTTCACTCTAGCTGCATCTTCGAAACATGCTGCCTTGACCTTGCTTACGCATTGTACCGTACTTTTCTACGGGACATCTGCCCCTAACCCTAACTTTGTCACATCAAAGTTTGGCTATCAAATCAAATTGTACATGCGCGTTCTTGTTCTGATCGTCATATCATGCTTGCAAACAATTAGTTCAAGAATAGTAATCATAACCCCTCCCCTCTATTGCAAATCTTCTTGGAGTTGGATTGTGTGCCCGTGCTTCTTTGAAATAAACACCCAAGTCATCCCAGTCCCAGTCTGGCAAGAGAAACAGCTTGGAGCAAGCGTCACTAAATCATAAATCATCCTCCACCTCCATGGTCTCTCCGCCTTCCGCCTGAGACGCCACGTCGTTCTTTTTCGGCATTGTGGCTTCCTTGTCAATCAGTTGTCTTGACACTGATACAATGTTGTCCTCAATAAGCTTCTGGCCCACATCTTCCATGTGCTTCTTGGGATCTAGTTTACCAACATAACGGGTCTTCAGCTGGTCCTTCGTGAGCTCCGTCTCCTCTTTCACCCGCTTTTCGTAGCCATCAGATAGCGCCACCAATCGTTGCATGCGCTCCTTGTTCTTGCTGGCTTCCGCGTGGAAGTCGTCCATCTCTAGCGCCTCCGTCCAGACGTGCTTGTGCAAGTTCATAAGCATATTCTCTTCGAGTGTCGTCTTGCGGTAGTCAATTGCAATCGAGTAGTAGTGTCGGTTAAGGCCATGGATCAGGGCCTGGATCGACGGCTTGTTGAGGTGCCCTAGATTGCTGGTGCTCTGGCGGGGCTCCTGTCCCAGCATCAGGGACTGGGGGTTGATCAATCTGAACGCATCAATGACAACTTTGCCCTTGACGGACTGAATAGGGTCAATGACGACTGCGACTGCGCGGGGCGTCAGCTGCTCAAAGGACTGCTGTGTCTGGATGTCAACTGACGAAAGCCAGCAGCCAAAGCCGGGATGCGAATGGTACCAACCGACAACCGTCTCGGGTCTAATAAAAAAAAAGCGCAAGTGTTAGTTCAAAGTACGCTCCCGCGCCTTCGTCTACCTGTTTAGCTAGGCTGTTCTAAGCTTACCTGCCAGTCTGTTTCAACATTTCCATCATCTTGGTCTGGAAAATAGGGTCCACGGCCTCAACGCTGACACTGGTGCCGCTCTGAGGCATAGCAAAAACATCCACAACACGGACGGTGAAGTCATCCACAAACTCTCCAAGCATGAGGCCCATGACTTCCATGGGAACACCTGCTCGGCCGTGGCGAAGCATCTTCAGTAGGGCAAGTGATGAAATATGGACCGTTTCCGAATTGTCAATAAGGGCGGCGTTATCCTGTATACAATTGGTTGTCAGAGTACGATATTTTTTTGGTCTGTGTCATGCTGTGCCTCGCTTTTCGCACAAGGCAGATAGGAAAAGAAGCATTGCAATGAGGCTGGTTCGGTATCGCGACTTACACTGGGCTGCTGTCCAAAGGACATGCCGCTATGGTTAAGTAGTGACCTAAAGCGCTCCATCCTGCTATTTACTAAGACTTGATAGGCAATAAAGGTCAGGAGAGTAGTAATTGAAAGAGCGAGAAACGCAAAAAGAAAGACAGGAAGAGTATGCAGCCCGTTTGTTCGTTGGTATTTTGGTGTCAAGAAAGCACTGATAGAAGAAGGTAAAGCCGTGGACGATGACGTTTGGAATTGGAAACTGGTATCTGCGAAAAGGCAAGGCCAAAAACAAGCTTCCATAGGTTGACGCCAACCTCAGCAGCCTGGCCGTGTAGCCACAATAGCTCTGGTACGCCACAGGCTGTAGCTTCAGCCTCAACATTGCCCCACATCACGTGCATAGTTGTTCTAGGGTTTGCATACTTGGCGCTCAACGTATGACGCGTGCTTGTATGTAGTCGTCCCCTTCAGCCACGCGGCTTATCATTGGCCAACGCCCTGGATAAGGGTCTTGTTTGGTTTGGTAGACCCACATTTTGCTCGTCTTTAACATGGCTAGTACTAGTTGATACTAGCTATTACAAGCGTGATAAAGCCTGGGTCCAGCCGCAAGCGCAAGGCAGAGCGACCAAATTGACTTTTATTCAGGATCCTTGCAGAGCGAGCGTTGGTTGCTTCCGCATTTCCACTCTTTGAACACACCAGGCACATTATATCAATGCTATTTTTGCACTGAGAATCACTTCTGTTCTCCCTCTCTCCCCCACCCTCCCCCATTGTCGCTCTTCTGTCTTGACCTTTTGCCTAGTTTTATATCTTATATCTCGTCCACTATTCTTTAGCGACCCATCTTGTTCTTGCCATCAAACTTCCCGTCGATAATTTAGTACCTCTCCAAAGAATCAGTCTTGCTTTGCCTGAGAATAAACTTGCGTCTCTTCTTTTAAAGACTTTGCGAAGACACTCTTATCGATATTGACCTCAACACTCTCCCCCGTATTGCTGCGGTTTATACAATAGCCTTCCGGGACTCTCTCCACACTTTGAACCCTCCCGGATCTTCCTCCACACACAGCCGGCACAATGTCTGGTTCTGGTGCTTCCGGCTCCATTTCCGAAACGCTGGGTGGCCAGCTGACATCAATCGCGCTCAACCAGACTCCTAAGAAGGTGGCGTATTTCTACGACTCAGATATTGGTAACTATGCCTATGTTACTGGGCATCCCATGAAGCCGCATCGCATTAGGCTGGCGCACAGTCTTATTATGCACTATGAGCTCTACAAGTACATGGAAATATACGTAAGTCTCTGTTCAAGCCGCATTAATATCCTGAAAGCCATGCGACCCTTCTCTAACTAGCTACCAACAGCGCGCGAAGCCTGCCACCAGAGGCGAGATGACACAATTTCACACCGACGAGTACATCGATTTTCTGCAAAAAGTGACTCCTGATAACATGGACGCCTTCCAAAAGGAACAGGGGAAGTACAATGTTGGTGATGATTGCCCTGTTTTCGATGGTCTTTTCGAGTTTTGCGGTATCAGTGCCGGCGGCAGTATGGAGGGTGCTGCTAGACTTAACCGGCAAAAGTGTGATGTTGCAGTCAACTGGGCTGGAGGTCTTCACCACGCGAAAAAGAGCGAAGCCTCCGGATTTTGCTATGTGAATGGTGAGTAGGTCTTATTTCTTTTTCCATGGAGGCGTAAAAAGACAACTCCCCGCCCAAGCATACGAGGTATGAGCTAACCGCTTTCCATAATCGCAGACATTGTCCTCGGCATTCTTGAGCTTCTCCGTTTCAAAAAGCGCGTTCTTTATATCGATATCGATGTACACCACGGTGACGGTGTCGAAGAAGCCTTCTACACAACAGATAGAGTCATGACAGTGTCCTTCCACAAATACGGAGAGTACTTCCCTGGTACTGGGGAGCTCCGCGATATCGGTATTGGCCAAGGCAAGCACTATGCTGTCAACTTTCCGCTGCGGGATGGCATCAACGACGTCACCTATAAATCTGTTTTCGAGCCTGTTATTTCACATGTCATGGAGTTTTTCCAACCCGAGGCTGTGGTCCTACAGTGTGGTGGTGATAGTCTTTCTGGGGACAGACTGGGCTGCTTCAATTTAAGCATGCGAGGCCACGCGAACTGCGTCAACTTTGTCAAGAGTTTCAACAAGCCTACGATGATGCTGGGTGGCGGTGGCTATACTATGCGAAACGTTGCGCGCACGTGGGCCTTTGAGACTGGAGTCATGGTTGGCAAGGAAATGAACAATACCATGCCGTACAACGAATACTACGAATATTACGGTCCCGACTATGAGTTAGATGTGCGTCCCTCCAACATGGACAACGCTAACAGCCCCGAGTATCTCGACAAAATCAAGGCTGCGGTCATTGACAACCTACGACATACTGCCCCCGCACCCTCTGTGCAAATGCAGGATGTGCCCCGCCAGCCTCTTGGCGGAATGACTGACGAGGAAGAGGCCGAGCTTGACGATTTGAACGAAGACTTGCATAAAGATTCCCGTATGACCCAGCGCGAGTGGGAGAAAAAAGTCGCAAATGAGGCTGAGTTTGAGCCTGATAGCGAAGACGAAGAAATGGCCCACAGCATTGGTGGACCTCGTCCTGCCGCTCCAAAGCGTACATTCAATGACTACCGCAATGATGAAATGGAGGTTGATAGCGGCAACGCCACTCCCGCCAATGGCCCCGATAGTGACAAGTCCCCCAAGAAGGCTTCCTTGGAGACTACGGGAACCTCCAATGAAGATGTTGACATGGACAGGGAAGTCCCGGAGGAGCCATCGCCTAATGAAAAGGGGTCCAAGGGTTCTAGCCCCACCAAAGAAACAGCTGGAAAGGAAGAGAGTCCTAAAGAGTCTAGGAAGCAAGAAGAAAGGCTTCCTGAACCTGAGAAGTCACATATCCCCGAGAAATCAACCGAAGTCTCGAATGAAAAGCTTGTTGTCGATGCCGATGGTGATATTGGCATGGCTGATACGGAAGCCCCAGAAGTCAAGAAAGAAGAAGTAGAGCCGGCTGTGATTACAGAAACTGAAACAAACAAGCCTAACTCTGGCGATGTCACAACGGCTAAGGCATCTACAGCTGAAACTTCTGTAGTCAAATCTGCCACTACAGATGCCTCTACTGAAGTTGCTGCCAAGGAACCTGCTAATCCTGCACCTGAAGTAGCCAAGGAGCCTGGCTCTGTTGCTGAGGAAAAGGCAAGTGCGGGACAAGTAACTAAGGATCCTGAATCTGAGACGAAAAAGCCTTCGGTGAGCGAAGAGACGACCAAAGAGAAGGATGGCGTGGAAAAGGAGTCCAGGAAGGAGAACGGGGAGAAAAAGGAGGAAGCAAAGCTTTCGACCGTTGAAAAGAAGGAGGCTACACCCCAGCCCGCGGCTATACCCAAGGCTTCTGAAACCGGTGCTGAGATCGTTCCCGGCACGGAATCAGCTGCTGAGTCGAAGGGAGCGCTGCCAGCACCAGCCGAGGACAAGGAAAAGCCTGCTACTGCCCAGGAGACTACCAACGCCTCCACTGCCGCCGATAAGGACCAAGCAGCGTAGTAAGATTTTCGTGTAACTTTGTGCACTTTCGTTACGGCACTGTGGATCTTCTTGTCTTCTCATGTCTCCATGGGAAAGTGAGTGAGATGATCTACTGACAATAAATGTTTTTGTGTATATCCACACCCGGTCTTTGTTATGGCTGGGAAAGCCGATTCTTTTTGGGTCTGTTTTGGGGCGTATGGAGCGGTTTTCCCGTGCTTGTGAGTTTCTATGCTGCTTATTTTATTTGCTTTAATCTTGCCTACTGCCCGGAGAGATGAATAGGTTGCTTTATCTAAGGCATTAGGTACTGTTGAATACATTATATGAAAGGCCAATCAATCCATATATTATTATGATGTGAATTCTGCGATTATTTGTTGACAAAAATGAAAGAAAGCCGGCCCAGAAATGTTATCAGGCAAAGAAGTAGCGCATCACAGGACCTGGTGGACAAGATGAAGTGAATCCTAAACAGCCATGGGAAGCTAGCCCGAGTGCTGCAAAATCCTAGGACATTTAGGCGTGGAAAGTAGCGAGCTAGCGGATAATCGAGCAAAGTTGGGGCGCTGAGGGACGACAGCAACCACGCAGGAGCATGGAGAAATCGACTACGCCTCGACTATGAGGAGTGGTGGAAGGCAGAAAGTATACCATCCCTTTGGGGCTAGTGTCCCCTCTTAACCCTCTTCTGTGCTTCCCGATACAAATACTTCACTAGAACGGAGCCAGACCATGTAGTAGCGGCTAGGTCTGATGATGGAGGCTTCGATAAGTACCACAAACAATGGGAACACACTTACTCAATCGGGTGCAAGGCCATAGAGCCAAATGTTTACGGGCAGGCTTCTGGAAGACACGAAAGCAAAGAGCCATGTTTCTGGTATGCTGCGCCGCAGCCTCGGATTCATCCAGAAGAAACAATAGCTGGAGCTGGTTCTGCAAGATCGGAGGAAGATGCCGAGGGGCGCCAGTCACAGCAAAATGTTGCAACAGTCATGCCTATGGAAGGAAAAGACCGCTGTACTCAGCCAGACCTTATCCCCCGCGCCGATAGCCAGCGGCCTTGTAGCCTGATTTTCACGCAGCAGGGCTAAGTTGGATAGAGAGACCTCCTGGCTCCAAAGCCGGGCCCTAAAAAGTTATAAGAGATACTAGGAGCTCATGTGTACCTTTTATTTCTGACTGCCTCCTGAGAGTTCCCCTAGAAGACGACACATTGCCGTATTGCTACAAAACAACAGCAGGTTAGCATGCAAACAAGCAGCCAGTTTTATCAAGCGATTCTTACGGACGTTACATATATTTACGTTAAAGGTCTTTTATTAGCTTATTAAAACTTTATCTTAGTCTTACGACAGGATAGCAGGCCCAGCGTTGTTTGGTCTTGGTCATTACAATGATAAACATTGACTTCACTCAAGCTCAGTAGCTTAGGTGCAGATCGATCACAGAGCTTGACTGTATATTAGCGGGAGAAGCCCGATTGGCCCACTCTTTTACTGCCAAAGGCGGTGAGGAGAGCGAAAGCCAAAGGTAAACATCAGACTACGCAAAAAGAATCGCTATGGAAGACATACAACACTGGGGATTCCCACGTGGTCACCCACCGTAGTACTAATCCAGCGCTTGGTAGGTTAACTAGAGGAGAGCAGACGGGATCCGGTGCTTTCTACAAGCTATGGTCGTATGTCCTTGTGTTGACTGCTGCTCTCGTCATATTTGTACCCATCCTAATCCACTTGTTGATGTGAAAGAAAACTGTACAATTACTAATATTCCTAGCAATCAGGCCCCACTATTGCAAATCCCCACCCCACAACTCCCAAGCCAAGTGTTAATTTAATCGTCGCCCTAACTCCTCCTCCTTTATATCTCGCCATAGAGAAACCACCCACCACAAGCAACTATACAAAAGAGACAACGGCTACAAAGGCCTGTCAGGCCATGTCAATCCTTGCAACGGCAGAGCCTACAATGACGACAGCTGAAAAAGCGGCTACCACAAAACCGCCTAAAGCTACAGGAACGCAAGACGTCGGGCTCCAGAGGGCAGCCAACCCTGTCCCGGTCAAACGGAAAATCATCATGGCCTACCACAAACGCAAAGAAACAGCCACTCAGATGCCTGCTACAACCATACGATGGTTTGAACCGACCTCAAAATCATCCGAGTCGGATAAGAAGTTCAGAGAACCCATACGGGGTTACCTCAATGCGATGGAAAGGGAAGCGGAAACTGCTTTGGACAAGTTTCCCATCCTAAAGAATCCGAGAACTAGCACCACCACCGAGTGGAAAGAAAGACGAGTAACTTATTGGGCAAATATAGACGGCGGTGGAGTTGACGTCTAGTCAGCCTTCGGAGGGGATATTAACCTGATGAACCCAAGAGAATATCGGAGGGTTCGCAAGTCAGAAACAAATCCCCAACGTCGACATCCCTGGCCCAACCTTAGGAGGAAGCCGCAGACTGCAAGAAAGTCTCGACACACCAGAAGTCCAAGCATTAGCATTTTAGTATGCGTCCAGCCAGGACGCGAGATACGAAAGACAACAACTACTAAAACGGATGCCAGTACAAGGTATCCACCATGTCAACTATTGATAGGCCCTATGTGGCTAGGAGATTTGCCTTGCCTTGCTCTTAGGAGTACCAACGACAAGCACTACAACAACGTTGCTATAGAAAATGGTCATACATGCCAACAACTATTTCAACAGGCAAGCAACAGTCTAGAAGAAAACATAGCTATTTCCTTTCACCAAGGCCAAATCACTGTGATAGGAGCAAATCTAGTCAGCTGAAGCATAGTCCAACCTAATCCAGAAAACGTTTTTATATATTGAACGCGCCGTAGTACAGACTAATTGCCCTGCATGGGACTTGGAACCAAGCCATGTATCTGGTCAAAAGACAGTGCTTTTGATAGGGTAAATGATGCATATATTTAATTTTATGAGTAAGAAAAAGTAGGGTCAATACAATTCATTTGTGAGAATGGAGGGACAATTCGATTCTAGGTCTACTGTGTTACTTTGGAAGATTTATAAAAGATGGTCTACGGCCGGATAGGGGAAAGGAAATATGCTACTTTATAGGATATCCTAAGTTTTTCACAATGAGTCCCAAAGACGGCCCAGGCCCTCTAGACAAAGACAGTAGGCCCTAGAGGAAGTGAGTCTCAAAGGCGAAATCAAGGCACTTCTGGCTCGAAAGCCCTAGCATGAAGCATGGCCATATCGCTTAGAAAGTATGGAGATCCCGTCCGATATCCTCCAGCTAGCCTGCGATGCTCTAGGCTAGTATCATGGTGAATGGCTACGTTGCAGTTCCCAGTGTTATTTTGCTTTATCACGACACCGTACTAGCAGATTATTATATCGCAGTTCTTACATGAACTTTGTTATATTCAACGCCTACTGGAATTGCCAAGATCAAACGGTGCCTAATGATATGAAGTTTCAGCAAAGCTAGACACAGAGCTCGGAGGAGAGTCAAGCAAGCCTATCACGCTCCTTCATCTATGGCTGCTCCGCCAGGCACTTGCAGCATCTATCTTCTACAAGAAGCCTTCTCATAAACTCCGCCATCAGCCCCGTAGCGTTGCCTAGTCATTTCTATAGGCGACCCAAGTTCCTTGACTTTTCGCGGACCGATGTCGTATGGTCTTGGCCAGTTCAGCGCTCCACCGATGTTTTTTTCTTTCGGCGCTTGTTATCCAACATATAATGTCCGATAAACGCACTATATACTCAACATACGACCATAGCCTGTGGAAAATACGGGGTCCCGTCTGCTCCCCCTTAGTCAAGCCACAGAGCGCCGAACCAGTAGTATGGTGGGTGACCACATGCGAATCCTCGGTGTTGTATGTCGCGATACTTTTTGCTCCCATGTACTTTTTCAGGGAATGCCTTACAATTCGTGCTACCTCCCTTTTTGTTAACATACGACCATAGCTTGTAGAAAGCACGGGATCCCGTCCGCTCTCCCCTAGTTAACCTACAAAGCGCTGGATCAGTACTACGGTGGGTGACCACGTGGGAATCCCCAGTGTTGTATGTCTTTTTGCCTATATTAAAGCCTGGCAATTCGTCATGGGCCGCTTTCTCTGAGGTTAGTGCATATTTTGATGTTGTAAATATGAAATCCAAGTCGATATCGTAGGACTTGCAAAATCATGTGGCTTTGAATAAGAGACTCCATATTCCAATCCACTCTGGGACTGCAACATCCACAGTCACGCCTCGAAATTTGACATACTATTAGGAGCAAGTCCTCTTGCTCTTAGAACAGTTCTGAACGATCCATGGGTGTTTGAGAACCAGACTTAGTGGTAGTCGTTTTTCAGGGTCGATAACAAGTAGCTAATGTCAAATTAATGTTCTAGCTCGTGTCTCGCCAAGATCTGAGTAAGAAACTTACTTTTTGGATTATATCTTTTGCTTCGTCGCTAACAAACGATGGAATTTTCATGTCTGCTACTGCAATCCTCTGGCGTGTCATATAAAGGTCGTCTTTAAATGGAGGTTTTCCCACTAGAAGCTCATAAGCTAAGACTCCGAGAGACCAGATATCAACCTTCACATCATGGCTATAATCTGAAATCTGAGGGTCAACCATCTCGGGCGGCAGGTAGTCAAGCGTACCACAAAATGTCGACCGTTTTTTGCCAGGTGAATGCACGCTCCAGCCAAAGTCGGATACCTTTATTTCGCCATGCATACCAATCAGAATATTCTCAGGTTTGATATCACGGTGAATTACGTTTTTGCGGTGCAAATACTGCAAAGCACTTGCTGTTTGTGCGATAAATTGCGCAGTTTTCAGCTCGGGGAACCGACCTTGCTTGCGCAGATGCTTGTGCAGTTCCCCTTTAGCAGCAAATTCTAAGATGAGCACGATACGTCTGCTGTCATGAAAGTAGCCATATAGTTTTAGGATGTTCGGATGATATAGGCGGGTTTGGATCTCGATTTCACGCTGTGTCTGTTTTTCGGCGCGGTTGTTGTGTAGTTCGTTCTTGTGCAAGACTTTCAAAGCACAGATAAAACCACGCTCACGCTCCCGAGCCAGATACACACGACCAAGATTGCCTTTTCCCAGTGGCCTGCCAATCTCAAACATGCCCAAATGCATCGTTTGCAGAACGGGTTGTTTGGCAATACTTGCCGGTTTATGCTTCAGGCGGTCATCTTCTAATAGTACATCGATGTCCGGACAAGACCTTAGGTGTCTTGGTGATGATGCTACCGTTCGAGCCCTTGATGAAAGCGGTACTATTTGGCTGGGGTTCGTACGGGACAGTCTGGAGTTTGACTGATTCTTTGTTTCAAGATGTCGCGTTGCAAGAACCTAGGAATTGCAAGAGATTAGCAATGCTATAATGAGACAACCTTTCATCTTGTCCAATCTGACCAATGAGTACCTGTCTTGGCCACTGAATCTCGTCGTCACTTCTCTTAAAAGTAGACATGTTCTCCAGGCTAACTTCCATGGTAGAAGCCATCCTTACCAAAGTCTAGCTGCTGAACAATCGTATTCTCAACACCAATGGTATTAATTCCAGCATGTTCGTATGGCCTTACATCTTACAGGGTGTTGCTTGGCAACGGACGTAATACTGATGCCATATGTCACACGAAGCTGTAAGATGGTGTCTAAGCCACGTGATTTTCCCATCAGCCAGGCAACTTCACTTGGTACGGTGTTATCTGCTCGAAAACATACTGTGGCATGCAGTCACGCCCAACCGTTCCATTTCCTACCAAATGCGGGCGTTGCAGTCATCCCACCACGAATCTAGGCGTAGTTGCCTGATTAGAGTTATTCGGAAAACCCCACCAAGAGCACACAATTTCAAATAATCGCCATTGAAATTCTTAACATCTTCCCACTGTTATTTCGCAGAAATACGCGAAAATCACACATCAAACAACACTGTATTGTGCTGTATTTTTTCAACTCTACTTGAACTTGAATACATTTAACGTCTACGGGAATCGCTGATGTCAAACGACACTTTTCAACTCCACCTTACGAGATCCTAAACGATATAAACCATCTTAAATGCAGGACTTAACGACATACGACCATAGCTAATGGAGAATACGGGGTCCCGTCTGCTCCCCCCGAGTCAAGCCATTAAGCGCCGGATCAGTAGTACGGTGGGTGACCACGTGCGAATACCTGGTGTTGTATGTATTGTCATTACTTTTTCGTATGTCAGTATACATTTTGCCCGTACTATTTTTGCCTCTCGTCAAGTGGACCTCGCTATACTGTTACACATTGTAGTACAAAGTCAGTCAATAACGATCAACACGTGGTAGATTTTATGGTCAAAGCTATGCAGTGACTACTAAGAAATTATTTTGAGGCGAACTAGAGGACTGACGGTCTGGCAGAAGATGTAGCCGCAAAGGCGGTAGTAGAGACACTAGATATCAGCTCACAACGATGCCAAAAATATGTATAACCTCATATACCGACTATATTCCATCACCACCCTCTCTCCTCTCATAGCTAGCCCTAGCTAGACTATGTAAACAGTTTTCTCGCTGTGAAGCCCAAGATGTACCTAATAATATAAGCCACTAAAGTTCATGTATCTCTAACGGTTCGACAAACAGTAAGGGTATATCGCAAAATATAAAGCAAGCATAATGTTAAGCAAGTAAAAATATGGAGTGATTGAGCAAGTTGTTTACACATAACAACGTACACGACGAAATACAAAGCAACGCAAGGCAGAAGAAAAACACGATCCATTTCCAATTCGATTTACAGCAAAAAAAAAAAGCAGATGAATGTAGCAAAGAGTCCCTTCCTCAGGATTTCAACATTTTGTCTCTTCAGACAATTGCAATAATACCAAAATGATGTACGAGAAATCGATGATAGTTCGCCTTATGGCCAGTTCCCAGGGAATTCCAGACTATCTATCCCCAAAACACAAGGAGCAAAAATGCAACAGTCGTAGAAAAAGAAAGAGAGCAAGACGCCATTGACTCCATAGTATGCTGAGGTTTGGTGAATGAACACCGATGCAAGTTGGTGTTCTTGATGTTCTGTTTTTCCAGCAAGACGCCATTGCCATCTCTTTCTAGGTATAATGGTGGCCCAGAGCTGTTTAGAGCGCTTGTCGTATTGCCTGACTCATTTTGAGTAGACACAATCTTTTTTAGCCTTTGATGAGCTGGAGGTTGATGTAGCGATAGCATAGAGTGCATAGCAGCAATTCCATACGCTTTGTCGAAACACACATTTTGGGTTATTTAAACCTGACGGCAAGTTTGTTTACACGTCCATCCACCACCTTGGCCTCTGGCGATGTGGACCTCAATCTAGGTCTCTCGTTTGTTGTTTTCGATATGTGCTGTGCCTTGAAGAGACGTGATTTATGATTCTGTGAAGATTTCTTAGCTTTTTCCTTC
Organism: Ceratocystis cubensis; assembly: GCA_038382285.1. Lineage (NCBI taxonomy): Eukaryota > Fungi > Ascomycota > Sordariomycetes > Microascales > Ceratocystidaceae > Ceratocystis > Ceratocystis cubensis. The sequence goes on from JAYXTC010000778.1 coordinate 63,748, forward strand.
AACGATGACTGAAAAGCGTGGCGATAATCCGCGAACTTTTCGTTAGATAGTTCATGGCTTGGGCTTTTAGAATGTAAATGCATTGCCTCATTGTCGGCCTCATTGTCGTATTTGAGGTGGCAGTTAGTGTCTTCATCCAAGCGATAGTCTTCACTATAAGGATGCGTTACAGGGTTGTCATAATTGGCCTCCTGTGATAAGAAGTAAGGCACATGACTTTCAATGGGCGATGTGGCATCAAAATCACTGACAGAAGAGTTGTCAGAGTCCGTATCTGACCCTGGCCCACTAAGCTCAGAATCGCTTGGGCTACATGGGCAGTTGCTTTCAACGGAGCGAGAAGTGCTGGGGAGGGGATTGCAAGTAACTCCATCTCCATGAAGGTCCTTATGCGTGAGGGGATCCAACTCGGAAAAAGCCCCGTGATCGTCATGATCCGAAGGCTCCCAATAGTCTTCTGAAAAATCAGGCATTGCGAAGTCTGGCTCATCCTCAGTAGGTGTGTGATTGAGATCGTTCAAGACGTCCTTGGGGATAAATGTAGAACAAAAGCGCACCATAGCATCAAAACTACGGTCTCTAAAGACGGTGAGGGCGGAATCCATGCTACTCCTAGGAAGCAAATGGTCGTTGTAGGAGATCTCGGACATCATCAGCTCCAAGGCTTCGCGAAGCTCTACGACACGCTTCTTCTTCCGTTCAGCGAGAAGGGCGTGGAACTCTGCGGCATTTTCGGCTTTATTGGCGATTTCAGATACGTCGTAGGAAAATGCTTCGATGTCCAGAACGGGCATAACTATCGTGTTGTACTGACGATGAAGCTTGGTCTTGATGTCTTCTTGGCTCATTCCAAATTTGTAGGCTGGCCAGTGAATGTTCGGGTCGTTCATTGTGGTGGAGGCGGCGGTGTTTATAAGAATTTGTTTGTAAAGTTAATGAAAGCATGGATCAATGTTTTATGACTGGTGGGGGTGTGTGGGTGTGTTCATGAGGCAGTTTCGAAGGTAGAGGTAGAGGATAGCGGCGTGTTGAGCAGCTTTAGAACGTCATTGTTACGATGGATGAAGAAGGAGAAAGAATGAACTATTCTGTAAATTCGGGCAAGTGGCGGCGGCCTAACCACCCCTAACGACTGAAAGAAAATCCACAGTCCTAAGGATTCGTAGGATTTAAGTGGGTCTTAAAATTTGTGGGTCAGCAGCCACTCAAAAATCAGGCGAGAGGAAACGAGACGATTTCATGCAACACTGGTACACCTTGTCTCCAACAAGTGTTGCGTTAGAGGCACGGAGGAAGTTCCTTTAGGGCTTATTGTACCGATAATACAACCTTAGTTACCGCTTTCTCCAGAATACTACTACGAACTCACACAGCACATAGTGCATGCTCCCATGGGGCCCGTACCAATAGCGCTGATTACATAACTAGGCTTGCGATAAGAAGACGATGCTGTACATATTTTAGCAAGTGCAGCCTACCATCCTCATCCATCCTTATATCCTTTCCAACATCATTATACCCCGCTTAAAACGGAGATCATTATCTAGTATAGCCAATGAAGTCGCTGCAAGAGAAGCCCCCTCTTTTTGTACAGGCGCTGCGTTTTTACTGTAGTCTTATGGTCGTAACTTATTTAGTGTCTCTTGTACTATTCACAACTTATTTAGTGTCTTTGTTCATTATTCACAACTGTACTGTACTACACCAGTACTTTTTATGCAACCAATAAATTTTAGCAGTCTTATGTGCACTTTTAATATTTATCCGAACCTGCATTTCTACTTGCTGGCTTCTTGAGGGTGGCCTGTAGGCAGACACGACACCTCTTGCCAACTATAAAGTGGGGCAGCTCAAGTGTGCCTAGTATGTTGCATTTTAGAAGTACGCCCAGGTTATACTAGGCAAGTCTTGTGTGTTCGTATTATGTTATGTCCATACATACAAGGGCTTTGTTTCTCTGTTCCCTTCATTTGTGAATGCTCTGACTCCTACTTGTCTTGCTTAACTTGCAAAAACACACTACACTTCTACATCTACACTACCAATCTTTAATTAAGCTTCAAAGCTTCGCTCGATCAGAATCACAGCTGTAGCTGTCTCCCTTCATATAACATCGATATAATCCCCCCCAGCCCTTTTTTTTTTTTCTTCCTAACCCATCGTCTCCTTTTTGATGCTTCCTCCCTCGCCTGTTTTGGCCTTCGAACTACCTACAACTGACTCACCCTAGATCAGCTGGGATCCATGGCGTCCGTCACGATGGCAGAGTTGAGTACCTCCCGCGACTGGGAGCAAACCCAGGCCTTCACATCAGAAGAGAATCGCAGTATATTGGAAGTCCTCAAAAAAGACCGTGAGCGGCAAAACTCTGTCGTTGTGCCTCCCTATTTACTTGATGACCTCCTCGTAGAAGATCACCATCGCGAAAGCGGAATAAGGACTCTGATTCAGCCTGTTGATCGCAAGAGGTCAGTCAGTTTTCACGAAAGCAGCTGCACCTGGATCAATCTCAAGCCCGCAACCTCACCGCAAGGGGACATCGAGCATGAGGTACTTGCCGTTACCCAGACGGAGAAGGACATCAAGTTTATAGTCCAAATACCGGGACAGCCCAACGAGCCCAACTTGCTTTGCGAACTATACTATGACCCAGGCAGCGATTATCAAATACTCTTAAATAGATCGTCGAATCTCTTCTCCCTAGCAAGGCTCTCACGGGACTCTGACGATGATTGCGACCAGAGAAGTCGACCGACCCTAGATGTATGGCCTGGTGCCACTAGATCTTTGCAGCCTGGTACTTGGCGGATATTGATTGCCTTCCAGCCTATTGTTGACTTCCGAATATTGCCTAAAGCTCCTATCATCCAGTACCCTTGTCCGCAGGGCAGTCAGTCCAGATCAGCCGATCGTCTGCCTTCAGACCAGAGTCTCAAAAGAAAAAGGTCAGTAGACCAAGATGAGGGCCGTGAAATAGCGTTGAGGCCACCCCACGACGAATCAAATCGGAAAACCAATGGGGTTGTCATAAAGTTTCTCCAGCCGGTTGAAAATCCCGTATCAATTTTCCTACCAACCCCTGGAGACGAGCCGGAACAGCCTCCAAGGCCCAGTGCCCCTTCGGGGGATCCCCATCCACCCGCAAAATCCAAATCACACCCAGAAACCAATGCCAATCAGGGCCTGATACTTACAGGAAATGCTTTGCGTGACTTGCCCGTAAACTACATCGCACATATCAACGCTTATCAAAAAGACGAATACCGATTGATGCGTAGAGACGATCTAGTCCATAACTCAGCACTCTCTCACGTCTTCAAAGCCGATCACTCTAACAAGCCAGAGTATATAATGGTTAAAATCCTCAACACCATCGACCACAAAAGGCCTGATAATCGGAAAAATATCATTAGCCAGGCCATAACCTGGGAGCGGGAGCTCCGCCACCATATACGGCTCAAGCATGACTCTATCGTGCGCATGGTTGGCGGAGATGCGCGCTTCTTAGCTCTGTATATGGAGCCCGTAAATGCCCCCGATTTGGGCAGTGCACAGCAATGGCGCGACAAGAACAACATGTTCACAGGCAAACCATCTAATGCCCGGCAAATCCTACGTCAGACAGCAGATGCCCTAGAGTACATACATGCTCAAGGTCTTGTTCATAATGACATCAAACCCTCAAATATCCTGTACTCTGTGAAAACTGGGGCTATGCTCTGTGACTTTGGCCTAGCAAGCACTGTCGAGGAGTCAAATAACCACCAGGGCGGCACGCCTTGGTACGTTCCTATCGAGTATCTAGCTCATCGCCGCCGCGGTCCCCCAGGCGACATCTGGGCCTTGGGAATCGTCATGCTATATTTGATACGCAAGATTCCACTGCCCGAAACTCAGCACAAGCAGTATCTAACATGGATTATCCGTGATGTTCACCGAAATGATATAAAACCAACGGTAGAGAATGAGCCACAGTCAGCCCGAAACCAGATGCAACTGTGGCTCGATCATATCAAGAACATTTCTTCAACTTTAGATGAACGTGATCCATTGGAAAAACTCGTATCCTTGATGCTAAGGAGATCGCCGACGAATCGCATCACAGCGAAGTCCATGATGGGCATATTGAAAGCCCCGCCCAAACAGCAGCAGCAGCAATCATCTCAGCCACAGTCACCATCACAGATACAACCACAACCACAACCACAACCACAGTAATTACGTCATCCGTTATCTGTACTGGGTGGTCCAAGCTGAGCTATAAAAGTCGTGATTCCGCATATAACATTATTCCGCTTGAATTATTCGGTGTAACTTGGTTCAGTACATGTGTGCAAAAACTCTTTTCGTGGGCCCCTAGCCTTTATTGCGCGGATTTTAAAAACAAAGTTGATGCTACATTTCTTCATTTGAGTGTTTACATATCCTATCGATTTGTTGAGTTATAGCGGACAATCGTCTCTACTCAGTCATTACTATAGTCCTCCCTTTCTCCCCTCTTTTGAGGCAGCAAACAGAGGTATCGCAGTCCCAAACCAAATATTCGCTTTTACGTGACTTAATTTGACTTGACCTGAGTTTATCTCGCGGTTATTTACACCTTGGCCTTCATAGCTCATATAACGGCCTGCATCTTGGCCATAGTTTTTTTTTTTTTCTTTTTAGGACCTCTAGCTATCCTACACAGCACAGGCCCAACTTTATGACGGTAGCCACATAAGAATCTCTGGTGTCATATGTTTCTCAATGATCACATTGGATAGCTAGCTGACTGGTCTTGGTAACATCCAAGGCCTACGAGAATCAATAAACCCAAGCTACATGCTATGTACACCAGTAGCAAGCTGACGAAATATGTCCGTGTAATATTGAAGGCTTGCAGGGATGGACTCTAAGTTTGGCAGTCAACCACATGCGAATCTTGCCTTTTTTATTCATCATACAGCCGGAAGAGCGTACCGCGGTTATTAGTATCTCGTTTATCCAGCAAAGAGATCCTCGGTCAAGCTACGAAGCGCTGAAATAGTGGTACTACCGCGGGTGATCATGTGGAGGTTACCAATGTCGCGACTGTCTGTTTCTATACCTCTATTTTTAATGTAAATGCCAAACGGATCTGAGCGTTCAGTTGCCGTAAATAAAACGGAAGGGTTCTACTTGGCCACACGGTAGGCAAAAGTGTATCCCATCTGTGTGAGGAAATGCCTTGCGGAAGTCCGATGAGCCACATCAGATGTCAAAAAGAGAAGGAACGATGCCTCGCACGAAGCTGACAACAGTGACAATCTCCCCATCTGGGAATCGAACCCAGGTCACCTGCGTGACAAGCAGGTATGATCACCACTACACTAATGAGGATTGACTTGCGGATATACGGGTCGCGTCTAAGAGGGTATGTGAAGCTTCTCCGGCTCAAGCGCCCAAGTTGGACCAAGAGTCAGCCTCTAACGCAGGTAACATGTGCCAATGAATGAGGAGACAGAGGCTTGTATGCCATTTCGTGAGTTACGCTTTTATTAGGGAATGGGAGGGGGGGCACACAAAGCCGAGAGCTGCATTAGCCTGTGATAGACACTATTCCCCGTAGACATGTTATAATTTGTTCGGATCAGATGCCAGCTTTATAAAATCGGCATATACTACGGATACAGGGGCACTCAGATTTAACAACTGCTAGCAGTCATGTGCTTTGATTTGTGATTTGTCCCTGGCCCCTAAAATGAATGCAACATAAGACAAATGGGGGCTTGAAATTAATAACCCACTTATCGCATACAACCCTTACAGAAGCAAGATATTTGGTATTTCGATAATTATGCCTTAGGACTCCAGGATGAGGTGCAAAGCCGAGGCTCGACAAATGAGTACCTGGTAGAATCGAGTAATTACGGCTTTTGAGCGGAGACAAACCAAAGTAGTACGCACAAAAGTAATATTAGTATTTTTTCTTGAGCTGGCCACATGGACAAGCCGCAAAACTGATACCAACGAAAAGAGAATAACCTTTCCACCAGTCAATAATTTTATGAATGTCTCACAACAACAATATTTTCTCCTCCTTTGGCTCATTCTTTTTGCTTTTTTTTTCTCTTCTTTTATTTCCTTGTCAGCGCTAACACTGCCTCACCGGAAGCTAGCCCGTCAGTTTTCTTTTGCTTTCGCTTCACTATCTAAATTCTTGGCAAGCCTGTGTCGGTCTTTCGCTCTTCTAATTGGGAACATTTGGGTTTGCTTCCCAATTTACTTTATTTCTTTTGCTTTTTTTTTTTTCTTTTTTTTTTTCTTCACTGCCGCTGCTACGTAACCACAGGGTGCTTCGAAAACAAATCTGCTTGAAGATTAATCCTTACCGCCTAGTTTGCTTGGCAAGACGACTCTGTCGATGGGAATAACAAGCTTGTCCATTGGTCACCTGGTGATATTTCCCTGAATGGGGGCTCGCCAAGTTTACGTGTCAGTGGTTCCTTTGGGCTTTCTTCAGCGGATGTGAACTTTTGAGTGTTTAGGCTAACATATATCGATATACTACTAGCTTCATCCCATGCCGTCACAGAGATCGACCGGAACATCAACCAGCACTTCCATCTACTTCCGTTGCCTTATTTGCATGCATGCACCAAATGTGATGTACCTTGTGCACTCTCGCTTTCTACCTCTGTGGAGAGTAGGTCCGTTGGGCTTTTGGGATAGTCCCAGCTCCTAGCTGCTTCATGCTAGGTATCGAATTTGATCGATACAGTTTGGCGTAGATCTTTTCCTATTTGGATACGAAGAGTTTTACGTACCATCACTCGCTCGCTCGCTTTCTAGTTCCAATTTTGCAGTCCCAAGAACAGGAAGCTAGCCACCACTTGGATTGAGTAGGAATAAAAGGGAAAAGAAAAAAGGAAAGAAAGAAAATGCGGCGAGTCTAATTCCGTTTTCCAAGGCACAGTGTTGTGATGCTACATCCCCCTTTCGAATTTAGACAAGGACGGGATAACAGTAATAGAGAAGTGTAGCACATGGTATGTACACACTAGAAATCTGCGAGAATGTATTACTCACCCATGATGCATGGCTTCAAGCCGTTGTTTTCATGACGCCAGTTTCGCAGTCGCACGCCCGCTGTCCCGAAGTTGCCCAGTCAAGGCCATGCTGATTAGGCTAAACCACTTTATCTACCGCATCCAAGGCTCTCCCTGCAGCTGCAGGAGAGGTCTAGATCTTTGTCTTGTCGTTACAGTAACATTGCTCATTCTGGGAAACATGATGAAGACTCCAACTAGTTACACGACCTATCCATGGAGGAGTTGAGGCCCTACCCTCAAGTCGGGCAACCTGCACGTACATGGGGTTTAGAAGAGACGTTATCCCGATTAGTTTGTTTGTTCACTCCTCAACATGAACATGAAGTGAGTTGAAATACTCAGGGAGAGAACAGGGGCCTAAAAGCTGCAAGTGAAACAATATGCCGTGTATGGGCTAGCGGTTACGGATAGAGGCGGATGCGCATTGACAGAGAATCACTGCACTGTGCTGCACTACACTGTCCAACAGCAAAATGCACTGGAAGTTTGCTCTGCTTCGAGCCATATGTTGTGGAAGGACGGGTCAGAGAACTTGCCCCCCCTCCTATCAAGCGTAGGATGAGGGGAAAAGACGCGAGAAAAAAAAAAAAAAAAAAAAAAAAAAGAGACTAGGCAATGAAAACTCCGACAATGTTGGACGGCATAAACGGAACAAACAAGGCCAATGCCAATGTGCTCGCGCCTCGAAACAACACATTTGCTTTCAATCAGTTGGAAGTGTTGAGTGAGGCCGTGGTGCACTGACAGCCAGAATTATGGCGCAGGCTCAGGGTGATTAGGGCGGCATCCTGCTAGCGGCGAAACAGGCTAGTACTGCAACCATCTTATTAAACCTTGCCCTTAAAAGAAAAGAACCCAAGGGTTTCTGGCTTTGCCTATGCAACATGGCGTTCCTGCAGCAAAGTTTAGCTCGATTTCAGTAGCTCGAGACTAGTGGCATATAGTACTCCTATCAGGTGATCCTTGGCTTGGAGGCCGTGAGCTAACTCAACTCCTTCGTCAGGTTACAGCAAAAGGCCAGAGAAAGAGAGAAATCCTCAAATCAAGACTCAGATTCGGACAGGACAAGAGAAGAGAACAGAGCAACAAAAGCCGAGATTCTTACAGGGATTTGACGGCAATGCCTAGTTTCAAGGCAATTTGTTTGGCCTATGGCCTGCGCCCGAAAGAAAAAAAAAAACATCGTTTCATTGACCTAATGGTTGGGAACTGGCTTGGCTGAATACTAGAACAGAGCTTGGCTAAGGCCCCTTTGTCCCATAAGGCACATAAGTTGGGCTCGCTCATTTGCGAGGTAGTAACAGCAGCCATAATGGGATATAAACAACGATGTTCTTATGCATACAGGCATGTTATTCAAGGTGGCTACAACAAAACGTTGCACTGCAGCGGAGCCCTGGAAAAATAGCAGAGAGTTGATAGTCCACTTGAAATAGCTCCGTACAAGTGGTGGTATAGTGATAATGGCCATGATGGCTTGGCGTACCATGCCTTATCAGCCCATCCGGCAACGTTTTTTTTTCTCTTTTGGAAGGCCTATACTCCGACTCCAACCCATGTTCCGCTGTCGATCATGCCTCGTTTTCTTTTGCTACTCGGTGCTGGATAAAGCCCTAGCTTTCTGCACATGGCGTTTTGTCTAGTGCTGTGCTGCCTGCCTGTTCACGTCTTTAATAGGTGGGAAGCTCTGACCATATGTCCTCTTTACCTGTCCTTAATTCTTGCCCTATTTGGCCGAGGAAGGGTTCATGATACAGAGGGGAATTGAGCAAAAGCAAAAAGCATGGTATGTGGCTGGCTGGCTGAATTCTTCATGCATGTTACATGCTGTGTATCTACACAATCACGTACTTTGATGCAGGTAAAGCTGTGTAGCCGTTCTTCATTTTCCTTTCTAAATACACAGAAAAGCTAATTGACACATCACCTGCTGAAATTATAGTTGCCCATAATGTTCATGATCTCACGGAAAGCCTGGACCATGATGAAGATACATAGGCATCATAGGCTACCTGGAGGCCATACGTAAAACTGGACTACGGCCTTGGCACCCTCAAAACCAAGCTGGCTTCGAGTCCTAGCTTTGCTTTCCCCCCCAAATGCCCTGCGAGGATAGCTCATCTCTATCTCGCTCTCTCATCTTCTCTTTCTCTTTCTCTCTCTTTCTCTCTCTCTCTTTCTTCTGACTCGTCCACGTGGGGGGCGTTTCTAGAAGCACCCAAGATGAAGGGGTCATGGATTCCAGGGCATTGCTAATCGTAGGAAGCGAGCGCCGGTTTAGGGACCACCTGCCTCATTTTCTCTGCTTCCTTTTCTTTTCCTTCCTTTTTATTTGATAAGAGTAAGACCTGAGCAAGAAGAAGATTCCCTTTGAAGGGACATCCAAGGGAGCCGTGATCTCGCATATTACGGTACGATTTATTACCGTAGCGAAGAGGATGGTTGATGGGATGCAGTCAGCTGGCTAGCTGCAGTTAGCAAAGTTGGTGGATGTAGAAAATTGTCGCCTGCAGATGCGGCTGTGGACATGCAAGACATGGGCCAAGACTCGTCGGACCTTCGGCTTGGTTAGACGGTTTTAAGACAGACAGTCTGTTGTCTTACAACCAGAACAGCCAGGAAGCAGGCCCAAGCTGGATTCGGTCGACTTGTGCTCCAGTTATTGGGCAAGTGGCCAAAATAAACGCCTATTTAGTATGGAGTCCGTGATTCTGGGGAAGGGAAAAAGAACAAGCGCACGGGGCACTGGGCACTCATTTGGGGGGGAGGCACAAGGAGGAGGAGGACGACGACCCCAGGACTATATGCTTCTACAGTATGCACGCTTCCACCTGTATTCAACCTGCTAAGTTTTTTCTCCGCTGATTTCCGACTGAGAAAATACAAGCGCACGCAAGGTAAGGAGTATGACAACAGCACAGATAAACAGGGCACAGAATACACAGGCATGCAGACATGCAGGGCAACGTGTGGCAGCTAACAAGAAATAGACACAAGAAACGTGCAACAGCAAGAAGGCAACACACGCGTGTCTACTCACATATTCACAGGGAACAGGGACACATAGAGATTCAGAAAATGCATTTGCAGCCTATGCTGGCAAGCCCTTTTCCTTCTCCATCCTTCCCCATATCATTCTCCATGGCTTCTAGCTCGTGTGGCGTTGGAGGAGAGGGATAGGGAGGGAGAAGAGCCAGCGAAATTAGTATTATTATTATTATCGTTTTTCAATCCGCTAGCCGGCTATGCTGAGACGCAATGACGGTATGCTGTCTCCTTGAAGGTTGTTCCGTCTTGAGTGCTGATGGATGACGAACGAACGAGTCTACGATAAGACAAGACACCTAACATCCCGTTAGCTCTGACTCTGGTTCTGACTCTGGTTTTCTCTTTCACTTTCCCAGTATTTTGGCCAAGGATCTCATGAGGATTTCTGCATATCCTTGCTCGACTCATCCTCGAGAAAACTAGGAGGAAGAGCTTTGACGCTGGAAATCCCAGTAGAGAGGAATTTGGGAATAAAGAAAAAGAAAGAGAGAAAACAAGGAGAAAAGAAGACAAGGACGGACAACTTGCCTTGACTCTGGCCCAATTCGCCTGCACTGACCGGGGGTAGGGGAGGGGAGACGGGGAGGGGTTTGGCTAATGGAAAAGAGAGCAAGTCAAGGGATATCAAGAGCGCGCGCGAGAGACAGAGACAGAGACAGAGAGAGAGAGAGAGAGAGAGAGAGAGAGAGAGAGAGAGAGAGAGAGAGAGCACATGAGAAAGGAAGAAGAGAGTCTTAAAAGGGGACTAGGGACAAACATAACAGATATGCAGGAAAGCCGGACCGAGACGTGAGTGGAAAAGAGAGACAATCTTTCACATCAACCAACGTCACCGGGCGAGCAATAAAGGCAAATGGAAACGCCAACCAAAGCCCTGGGTGGTGTTGCTGCTGCCATGGAACCAAAGCCAAAACCAAGGACAGAGACAAGGCATGGCCTCCCCTACCTGGCTGGGCCCTTCACCAAAGCCCCTCGCTCACTAGCACATCTGTAAGCAAAGCTGAACCCAATCCCAATGAGGCTTGGGTTGCTGGACATGGATGGAATTCGGAGCTTTCGAGTTTTGCTAGGTTCATTTAGCTAAGCTAAACTAGCTAGCTGTTAGCTATCCAAACCCATCGTTGTCCCTACTCCTTCTCTTGCCTCCTCCCCCCCTCGCTGTTCTCCTGTCCCATCCCATCGCGCACCCCTTGCTTACTGGTGGAAGTATGTTAAAAGAAGTAAGTGATGTGAGATGAAGAAAGTCACTATATAGCCCTGGCCTGCCCACGTCCCATCTTCTGGATTACCCCCAGACCATCTCCCTTTGTTTAGAGGTTTTACTGAAGGTTTCTTCTTCCTCTTTTTTCTTTTCTTTTATTTTCACTTCTTGTTGATTCTTTCTTCCTTATTCTCTATATTCTGCTACCAACGTCTCTAATTTCTTCCCTTCTCTCTTCTCTTATACCCAACCAATCAAGAGATTTTCTGCTCCTCTCCTGCATTGCATGTTGGTGATGATCAACGACACTCTTTTCTAGACTTGATTCCATACACATACTCTACACTCGTTTCTCATACTTTGTCTGGCACGCACACACACACACACACACGTACATACATACATACACACACACATACACTCTCTTTTCTCTTTTTCCTCTCCTACCGACCGATCTTCTGTCGACTACTTGTTTACCTTCAACTCTATACCGCTCCCTCCTCTCTTCTCTTCTCTTATCAAAACGCAGCGCAGCTTAACCTAATTTCCGTTGACACCCTATACATTTTGTGTCTCCTTCGTTCGGCACTATGGTCAGCTTTAAGAACCTGGCCCTTTTGTTGGCTGCCACTTTGACTGTTGGTGAGGTCAATCCCAGCTCCCAGAAATACATTGTGACTCTCAAGCCAAATATCAGCAAGCGTGACCTTGATGCCCATCTTTCGTGGGCCCGGGGCGTTCATGCCCGTACCAATGCTTCTCCAGATCTCTCCGGCGTAACCAAGACCTTCCAATTGGGTAGTTTTACTGCTTACCTTGGCTCCTTTGACGGCTCTGCTCTTGACGAGATCCGTTCTTCTGCCGATGTAAGTGTGGCCCCGCCCGGTTTGCCGTGGATGCGTTGTCAGTCTGGTTTTCATCGCAGCATATTAATACTTTCTTTATAGGTTGATAACATCGAGGAGGACAGCGAGTGGCAATTGCATGCTGCTCTCCCCATCGCAGCCCCCTTGGTGGTACCTCTTGAGGCCCACAGACACAGCTCAGTAAAAGACAGCTCCGCAGTGGGCTCACTGCCGTTCAAGCGCAATGACCAGGGCTCGCCGTGGCGCCTATCTGATGGCGATGGCACTGTTGTAGACTCTACTGATAGTGAAATTACACAAGACACGACTGGAACCTCAACCCAGCACAAGGCGCCATGGGGCCTTGCAGCGCTGTCTAATAAGGCCTCTGGAGGCACTGACTACATCTTCCCGTCGAATGGCGGTATCAACACATACGCCTACGTCGTCGATACCGGCGTTAACGGCGCCCACGAGGACTTTGAGGGCCGTGTTGAGCTCGGCTACAGTGTCAGTGGAGACGATGGCGCCGATGAGATTGGCCACGGAACCCACGTTGCTGCCATTATTGCTGGTCGCCAGTCCGGCGTGGCCAAGGAGGCCCGCATAGTCTCAGTCAAGGCGTTTGTGGGCGGCACGTCTAGCTTGTCAAAGCTCATTGAGGCGTATGTTTGGGCTGTTAGCGACATTGAGACCAAGAACCGCACTGCTATCTCGGTGATCAACCTGTCCGTGGGCGGCAACTTTTCGGCCACCTTCAACGCGCTCGTCAACGAGGCGTACACCAAGGGCATTGTCAACGTCGTCTCTGCCGGAAACTCAGATGACGATGTCAGCAAATATTCTCCTGCTTCTTCGACCTCAGCCATCACTGTTGGCGCTATTAACCCCAAATGGGGAACCTGGACGGAGTCTAACTACGGTTCTCTTGTCGATGTATGGGCTCCCGGTGTTGATGTTGTTTCGGCTGACTATGCCTCTACTACCGGCTACAGATCTATGAACGGCACTTCTATGGCCGCACCTCACGTTGCCGGCCTGGTGCTCAATCTCAGATCGCACAGCAACCTGATTACCCCTGCAGAAATCACGTCGGCCATAATCAACATGGCCCTCAAGGGTGCCATCAGCCCCTTTGCCGAGGAGGATGGCAGCAACTGTTTGGTCAGCAGCGACATGTTCTACTCCAACTCTTCCAGTACATCGCCGCCTTCCAGCACAACTTCATCGGCACCGCTCTCGACTGGCACAGGGTCTTACGCCCCACACCGCACAGGCTCGTACTCTGCTGCGTCAGGTGGTGGAAAGAGCTCCTCTTGCTCGTCCTAAGAAGGGGCCCCTTGTTGTCTTTTATTATTTATTTTATTTCCTTTAATGTCTCTTTGCATCCCCTGCCTGGCCTTGCTTTTTTTTTTTTCCTTTTTCTGCCATATATCCCTTTTTCTCGGCTTCTCTTTTCCTTTGTTCTCCTGGGTCTTCTCCTAAAGCATTCGCTAGGACTTGACGTCTGGTGCTTTGCTGCTGCCTTTGGCTTATAAAATCGCCTGTCTCACTCGTTCCCTTTCTGCTTTGTCATTGCTCTCATGTATCATCATCCCGCTCACATTCAGCTGTCCATCTTTCGCCCTCTATTATTTTTCCTTTCTCAGTACAATTTTCTCCCTCACTGACCCGCTATGCGAGGCTTTTTTTTTCTTTCCTATTCAATATATGTGGGATGCAATGACATCTGATACTCAAGCCATGCTAAAAAAAGATTATCGTGATAGCCATTTCATGTAGTAAGCCAGCCAGGTTCAGGTTGCTAGTACCGGTAATGAGATGCATAAAGTGTGGCGGACATTGTTGGCGCAGGTTGACCCCTGAGTTCCCTTGCACACTGACAGCTGGCACACACATCCCCGGCACTTGCAGAGCAGCTATGCCAGCTGTCAGGCCGATCCTTTGCGGATATGCGGATATGCAGCCAATTCCTAGGGATGTGAAGACGTTGGAATTGCCATGTTGCTTTCCAAGGCAATTGCCCCGAATCACCCTGTAAACGACGGGTGCCACTTATAGATACATGGCGGTTATAGATGCGTTTGTATTTGTGACAATAGATCGAGACGGACCTCGTCTCATAGGTCCCGTTGCGTCTGCAGTAACACGTAAACACACGCCAGAAATGACGCGGCCTATTTTATTAGATATTTCTCACTCTTCGTCCTTGCTGCAAGGAAGTCAGGCTGCTGCTACATGCTAGCCTGATTTGATCTTCTTTCTTGTCCCTGTGACCTAAACGCTAATAGCTAGACAGCAAAAACACATGGCCTGTCTTCCCGCCGACTTGACAAGCGGACATGTCATCCCGCAAAGGAAATGAGCGAAGGAATAGCGCAGCCTTTTTTTTACCATTCTTCATTTGTAGCGCTACCACTATGAATAGGGTGTGATGTGCACCACAATGACAGCCATCTTGGCTGTTTTGATTGCCAAGTTCTTCCCATGGTGATTGGCCACAGTACAAGTGGCTTGATAATGCTACCATTTCCGCATACACTAAGCTCTATGCAATCCTCCCCTAAAACTTTCTTTTTTTCCTTTTTTTTCATTTATACTTTGACAATCGTATAATCAACCACCCATCACTGATAGGTGCCGGCCAGCTCCCCTTGAACATCTTCAGCCAAAGTAGCATGGGGTTGTCTTATCTTCTGGCCTGGAAATGCTAACACCACAACAAGGGTACTTATGACACGCTGCGCAGACCCGTCTAGTTGCTTTTTAGGCTCACAAAAACTTCCGTAGGCTTTTCTATTATTGGCTTCTGCCTTGGCTCTCCTCCTCCAATGCTGATGTACTTTGATGCATTGGTCGTTGCGCACGCATAAGTTATTGCCGAGCTTCCCCCCTGCATTCATGGGCCTATTGCTTGCTTATCCTGGTAGTTGCATTATGTATTTTTCTTCCTCATCTTATTATCTCCCCCTATAAGTCACTACTCCCTCTCTCGCTCTCTACTTACTGCTCACGACGTCGCTTTCGTCGGGCTCCCTCTATCGCCTTCCCCACATCTCGATTATTCTTTTACTTCAGCATTGAATCAAAGTCAATACCAACCCGGACATGCAACTGAACCAGGCTTACTGTGTCTAATTGTCTGTTGTTCTTTCCAGCCCTCCTTTTGCCTACTTTGCTTTCACGGCTAAGTCTAACCCCATTTTGTGACGCTATTCTTCTCTTTCTAGTCCTCACAATTTTTTTTTTCCTTTCCTTCATTTCCACTTTCATCGCACCTGCAACAGCGTGTTCACAGTCTTTCTTGCCACCGGCCATCCTCGTCTCGTGATCTAGAACCCAAATCACCTGTTCGCCGATTCTATCAGTATCGTTTTTCATAACCTTCCCATCCCTTACTTTCGGTTCCTTTCTCCTCGACCTCAATCTCTCTCCACTGAACTCTTTGCGTCCCCTGGCCACGCAAAATCGACTGCTCATCATGATCCGCACCAGAAGAGGGTAAGGATACATCCATCTTTATCCATTGCACACTTGATATTTCGTGTCTCGATTCGGCCAGACGATGTTCTCCTTTGCACATTTAGCCGTTCGGTGACTCTCTGCCGCTGCCCCTCTTTCTTCCCTTTTCCTTTCCTCATCCCCCAGGCGCCAGTACTTGCTAACTCAACAACTACACACTCGTCTTAGAGCGATCATCCCTATCTCTATAGTCACTGTACTATTGTTCCTCATCTCTGCCCATGTCTTTTCATCCCCCGAAAGCTGGTCACGATGGGCACCCGTGCCCGCCGATATAGCTCCTGAAAATCCGTCACCAGATTCTACGACCGCTCCTCCTCCTGTGGCAGACAAACCGGAAACCCAAGAGCCTCCCCAGCCCGAACCCCCGAAGCCTGAGACACCCGAGGCCCCAGTACATACCCCTTCGCCTTTGGAATCCGCCAGCATGGTCGATCTGCCTGCCAGCTTGAACATGACTTTCGAAGTGCCCGATGACATTGTCTACAATCCCAACGGCCCCAAGCCTGAGCAGGTCATCATCCTGACTCCTGCTGACTCCGGCGGTCACCATTCCATCATCCCCAAGATTCACGAGCGCACCGCTGCGAACCGCAAGGCCTGGTGTGACCTGCACGGCTACAAGTACCATTTTGTTGATATCGGCAAGATTGACATTCCTGATACCCCTGCCGTGTGGAAGAAGGTTCCTGCTATCATCCAATCCTTCAACGCCTACCCCGACGCCCAATGGGTTCTGGTGCTGGACCTGGATATTATCATTATGAACCCAGAGCAAGATTTGAATTCTCTTGTCTTGTCGCGTGAAGCAATGGAGAGGCAATATCTCCCCTCGACTGAAATAAACGGCGGTGGGCGTGAACACACTGGTGTCTACTCGCCGCCAAAGCTGGACTGGAAGAACACGGACTTCATCATCTCGCAGGACCACAACGGTATCAACGCTGGCTCCTTTTTTGTTCGCCGTTCTGCCTTTTCGCAGATCTTGATGGATATTTGGACCGACCCCTTCTTCATCCGCAAAAATTTCATAGGTGCTGAGCAGGATACTTTGGGCCATCTGTTCTACCATCACCCCACTCTGCGCAAGCATGTTAGTATCGTGAGACAGCGTGTGGCCAACTCCTTTTACAATGGCGGCGACGAAACTCGTTACCAGGATGGCGATTTGCTAGTCCATCTGGCCGGCTGCTGGGTCGCAGACAAGTGTCTTGAACATTTTGAAGACATGTGGGATCGCCGCAAAGTTGCCCCGGCATCTCTTTCACCCTCGGCCTCGACCAAGGATGTTGCTACTACCAACCATGAGCTTGAGCATGCTCCTCTAGCACCCGGCCCTCACGCTTAAGATGGGCTTGGTAGTAGCCAGTGAACTACTGCTTATGATGAACGAGACGGCCGTTCTAAACCGAGTTTCTAAAAATCGCCAGGTGCTGTGTTATGTGGCTCTATGCCACTTTCTTATCTTTTGCTAGTTCAACATTACATTTTTTTCTTTTTTCGATTCGATCTTTTTTCTTTTCCGTTAATGCCTCCCTTCTAGCGGTCAATTAAATAGAAGAAGAGGGTTTTTTTTGGGGGGGGGGGTGGGTTTTCTACCTTCCATACTGTCCCTTTGGTTCTATTACCAAATACGACCTCGCTTTTCTTTACTGCGGTAGTGTATCTTGTCGACTTCATTTTCCTACTATGAATGGACGAGTAAACAAGATCTAGAATCTATAGAGCCTGAAACGGGATGGTATCCTTTTTTTTCTGAATACTGAAGGCGTAGACGAAGGTTTTGTGATTTGTATACATATATATAATATACCGTTTAAATGTCCATGACAGTCCACCCGGGGCTTCTCCTATGTTGGGTGATGGTCCCTTGAAATCGATGGAATGAGTTGCTGTCTCTCACTGGCACTTGGGCAAAGCCGCTCTCGGCTGCCCAGGCCTTGCTTGCGGGAGAGATAGAAAGAGACGAGGGAGACGTTTATAGTTACGAACGTGCATGTGTAGGAGAGTAAGAAATTTGACACCCTCTCCCTCCCCTGCCTTTATTTTTTTACATTTATTTTTGCCACGAGCCAAGGCAAAAGCAAACCTTCCCGTGCAACGCCAAATTCGAACAGGAGAGGAATAAAGCGAGTTCGGAGCCATCAAATTCTAAAGTAGGGAGGAAATCGAAGAGGGAGTCAGGGCTGCGATTTCGTGATGAAGTCATCTCGAGACCGGTTATGGCGATCAGGCTCGGTATGCGTATCTATTCATCTTCGCTCGGCTGGGTTTGTTATGCAGGCTGTTCAAGCACAGACAATGGCGCCTTTGTTTCTCTATGAGGCTCAAATAAAAGTTGGGTTACTAGCCATTGTGCGTATCGTGTACTTGTACAAGAAGTGCAAGCACATAGATGTACGTGTTGTGCACGTTGCAGATCTAGTCGTTTTGCAACATGTAGCGCCTGTCATTTTAGAATATGTTTGTCTAGCTAGCTAGCCAATGAACCATAGGTAGTAAGCTGCAGGCAAGACATGACAGAGACAAAAGAGAAAAAAAAAATCCCCAAACAAGATGTGGCGATATTGGGTGCCTTCATGCATGCAGCTCTGAACTCGTACTCCACCTAGACAGAACAAGGGCCCTAGGGCCAAAGCAATAGTTAGGTCGACGTCATATCAGATCCTACATTAAGCTTTTAGGCTGGGGCTTGGGCGCTTTTTTTTTCTCTCTCTTGTTTATTGGGAGTCTTGTGTTTCCTCTTTATTTTTCTTCTTCGGGTTCCTTGTGAGGGGTGATAGTTGCCATTATCAGGCGTTGTATTGCCCAAGTAATCTATAGCATGTAGACCTTAACCCCGTTTTCGATGTATATAACATCACCGTACATATGCAAAGGTAAGAGAAATAGGAGCGAGAGAGGGGTAAACAAGAGGACAAGGAGAAGGGTAACGTAAGGTCAATCACTCACTTGTGATAACGGCATTTTCCATTCCATGTCCTTCTCTGAGGCCCTGTCTATCAGCTCCCATGCACCTTGTATCTGTGCCTTCATAGTGGTCATGGTTGAAAGCGATGACGAAGAGTGGGATTTGTCTGTTATGCACGAATGTCCTTTTCTGTTTCCGGGACCGTAAAATCTCTGATTGCTTGGCTTCTGTCAACAAGCTCATTCAAGGGGATAAAAAAGAAGGTTCTTAGTGCAAAACATGACCAAGTAAGCCGTAGAAGCTGGCCAGTCGTCCTTTGTAGAACTTTACTGAGGTGATGTTGGAGCTGCAACTGTGGTGATATATAGCAACTACCTTGCTCTATTTCCGGTTTGTTTGTGCCTTCCGTCTTTTATTGCCTGTCATCAGCAACTCCCCTAAAAGTATCCGGTTCATCCATCCAACCCCCCAATCCATCCGTCGACTTGCTCTTGCTAGTTTTTAGTTAGGAAACTGCAGCTGAAAAGGGAAACCCTTGCTTAGGACATATTTTTTCTCTTGCTCCTCCTTCTCTTCTGCCGGCTTGGTTGTTGTCCTTATTGCATTCTTATTTGCTGTTATAGTCACAAGTTTTAATCTTTTTCCTCTTCCTTTTTTTTTTCCCTCTTCCCTTCTTTCTTTTGCTTTTATCTTGCATCATTGGATACTTGTCATCTTCCATCCGTCCTACTTTGCCAATTAATTTTTCCGTTCCTCTTGCTCACGATATTTCTTTGGTCTTCAAAAGGGCTCGCCTTTCCTTTACCTATTTTTTACCCTCATCCTCCCCCTCCCCCTCGTCATATTTGCTGTGCTACTGAAGGCAAAAGAAAAGAATACGAGATTAGACTTGTATTGCCTCTCTTCTCTCTATTGCACTACCAGCTTCTCTTTATATCTTCCATATTGTTTTTCTCACCTACAACATAAATATTTCCCGGCCACTATCTCCTCTTACTTCGCCGCTAGCTTTACTTGTTTTTGGACCTTCTCGTTTTTGTTCAATTGGATTGCCTTGCCTTGCCTTGCCTTACCTTGCATCGACATCGACATCGACTTCCCTCGGCCTCTCGACAACTAGCACCACATCGCCACCACTGCCTGATCTGAGTCTTGTTTGCTCGCCTGCTACGTCGCATCATCCATATTCCAGACCAGCGAGACTCATCCTCTTTTTTTTTCATCTAGCTATTGCTGCTACTTTCTACCAGTTTCCAACATTTATACATACACATACAGCCCTGCAGTCCCAATACTATCTAGACTTTGCCCTGTTTCCTAGCCTGCTTCAAGACCAGCTTCCTCCACCCCCGCCGCTCTGTCCTCGTCATCGTCTGTTTGCCCCATTCTGACTAAGCCTGCTTTTGTCTTATTGTCGCTTGACGTTGACAACTTCCTCTTCATACGTTTCATCCTTGCTCTTTTTTTTCTTTTCCTCGTCCTTCTCTGATAAGCAAGTTCTGGAAGCAGCACCAGCTCCTAAGCCGAGTTTTTATTACTGCATACTTCATCATCATTCTGCCATATTCACATTTGATTTTTGTATTCACTCTGTGTCCCCATCTTCACAAGATGCAACACATCAAACAGTTCATCCGTGGTACGTTCTCCAATCCCCCCTCCCTCATCACATATACAATAGCGGCTGTATCACCACATACACTGGGCTACTGTCGTGTATCACCTGTCATTCATTTACTGGTCGGGCTTTTACACTCGTGTCTTATTATCCTTTTCCCTTCGTGACGCCAATTGCACTTTAGTCATACTATCTGCCAACGCCCCCCCCCCCCCCCCCACTCTAGGAGCTAAGGCCGGCCGCGATGAGCCCAAAAGTGCACCAACACACACCCACACACATGCCGCTACCAAAGTCACCAAACCTAATACAGACCCCGACGCCACCCAAATCCAAGACCAATCATCTGCCGCCCCAATCCCTAAAGAAGTCGTCATTGTCCAACGCAATGAAAAGAATCCCCAGCCTGATTCAACAGAAGATTCTAATAATGCTACCCGAAGCAAACCGGCTGCCAAATATCCCGGACTCAACCCCCGATACAAAATAGAAAAGCGCATTGGCGACGGCGCATTCAGTGTTGTCTACAAGGCTCAGGATCTTAATGGCGAGTTCCCGGATGGTGTCGCTATCAAGATCATTCACAAGGCTGATTTGGGCAACACCCAGGTAAGACAACAAACAACCTACACAACAATGTGTCCAAAGTCATTATCTTTCACATTGCCGCTTTGCTATCCGCCGCTCTGGTCGCCATAGTGTGTGCTTTGCTTCTGCTTCAAGTGTCCCACCCAATTAAAAATGATATCTAATCCAACGCATAAGTTTGCCATATCGATATTCTTGATATGCATGCGTTGACTCCTTTCCCTTTCTGGCTCTCTTGTTATAAACCCCATTATTGACTTTTCTTTCTCTTTTTCTTATGTTAGGGCGAGGAGCGCCTACATCCTGACTTTAAGCAAGGTCGTAAAGCTATTGAAGTATGCTCCCCCTCCCCCCCTCTCTCCTTAACACTCTGTGCTTTATTAGCTTGATATTTATGCTTGTATTCTCAGCAGCTTGAATCGGCCTGAGCTCAGGCCACGCTTGTAATCTTTTGGGGCTAATGTCATGCTAACCAACGGCTCTCAAAAAAAAAAACAGAGGTCTAATATCCTTAAAGAAACGGCCATTCAAAAGCGCATGGATCATGAGAATATTGTCAAACTTATAGAGTTCCACGAAGACCCCGACTACATCTACATGGTCTTGGAATATGTCCCTGGTGGAGAGCTCTTCCATCGCATAGTGCACCTCACGTACTTTAGC
This sequence comes from Ceratocystis cubensis, assembly GCA_038382285.1. NCBI lineage: Eukaryota > Fungi > Ascomycota > Sordariomycetes > Microascales > Ceratocystidaceae > Ceratocystis > Ceratocystis cubensis. Next base: position 85,214 of record JAYXTC010000778.1, read on the forward strand.
GAAGAGCTTTCCCGTCACGTCATCTTGCAGGTTGCCGAGGCTATTCGCTACATGCACACTGTTCAGGGTGTCGTCCATCGGTAAGACTAAATACGAAGCTAGCAGTTTATATATGTCAACTAACGTCTGACCAAAACAAAAACAGAGATATCAAGCCTGAAAATATTCTTTTCACACCACTCCCTATGAAACCCTCTGCGGTCCCTCGCCCTAAGCAGCCTGGCGATGAGGGTAAAGTTGATGAAGGTGACTTCATTCCTGGTGTAGGCGCTGGTGGCATTGGCAAAATCAAGATTGCCGACTTCGGTCTTTCCAAAGTCATTTGGAGCAATGATACCAAGACCCCCTGTGGCACTGCTGGATATACCGCCCCTGAAATAGTCCGTGAGGACCGCTATAGCAGAGGCGTTGATATGTGGGCCCTGGGCTGTGTTTTGTACACCGTTCTATGCGGTTTCCCCCCCTTCTACGATGAGAATCTACGGACGCTTAGCGAGAAAGTCCAGCGTGGAGAGTATACCTTCTTATCGCCGTGGTGGGACAACATCTCAGCGTCAGCCAAGGACTTGATTACCCATCTTCTTGTGGTTGACCCCGAAAAGCGCTATACTATCGAGCAATTCTTGGCTCATCCTTGGATGAGCCAAGACCAAACACCTAATGCTTCCGAGCACACCCCTCAGTCCATCACCAGGGCTAAGGCCGGCAGCGTTGCCTTTAACCCATCCAACATCATCGAGGATGGCCGCCACTTTGATCCCCGTTCCCCTGACGCCATCAATCTACGTGAGATGTTTGACATCTCGTATGATATTGCCCGTCGTGTCCAGACCCCCTTTACAGGCAAGAACATGACGCTTGGCCAGGTTATGGAGGAAGATGAAGAACTAGAGAGTGAAGGATCTAGCGACGACCAGTACGACACTACCAATGGTGCAAACGCCAAGGTGCTGGAACAGGGGCTCCGCGATACTCACATTGGCGATAGCCAGCCACGGACAAACGCCCAAAAGGCCAATGGATATGGTCAGCACTCGGCTGAAGTTGCAGCTGCTGCAAGACGTAAGGCTAGAGAACAGGCACAGGCAGGCTTTGAACTCAACTTTGCCGGTGCGACGCTGCTAAACCGCCGTGGACATACCCCAGCATCAGCTATGGGCGGCGTTGGTAACTCTTGAATCAAGATTTTTACTACTTGATATTTTGCCTGTTTTATTCTACTTTCTCTTTTGGTTTTATTATTCTCATCATCCGGGTTGGCAGGAAAACAAGGGAGGCATGACGTCAGTTTATCGGTAGTTTTTGTTTCATTCTCCACATGACCGTGTCCCTAGTTATTTTTGTTTGGGTGGATTGCGGCGGATGGCGTTCTTGTGGTGTTTATTTTCTTTTCTTTGAGCCAACCAAAATACAACCTTTGTGAGATAGACCGCTAAGAGGATGGAGGAAGCGCGATGATGTCATGGGGATCATAAATTTCACCACAGAGGGTTAAATCAACATCCTAGGGTTTATTATGTCATGTAAATTAAGTTATGATTACTTAGCCAAAAGAAGGCATATATGCTGACCAAGACAACGCTTTGTAAGTCGTAGCTGGCGAGCTGCGGAGAGAGTAAAAGGCAAGGAATAATGTGGCTACTCGTGAGAGAAGGTAGACAGAACTCAAGAGGAATATCAACGGCGGAGCCAACGATCTCACGAAGCCAAATCTAGCAAGAAGGAGGGCTGACGTCATGGTGACCAAGACTGGCGTCAAAGTACATACAAGACTAAAGGCCCGCCAAGCCTTCATAACGCCGTCACTGGGGAACGCCCAGTTCCAAGCAAGCAGATGCACCCCCCCGAACAACATCGACACAAGATAGAACAGCAACGGCTGCACAGCTCTGTCCTTGAAATTTGCAACCTCCACAACATTCCAGGTCAACAAGTTGATGGCGCTTTCATAAGTGTCGCCGGGCTCCATGGTTGTTCCTCTCATCGGGGCTGTATCAGACGGGGTCTCAGCGTAGCGCGCGGCGATGGCACGGGCCATGTCGTCGTCGAAGTCATGTAGCACGGTGCGTTGCACGGCACCATATGGCTTATCCCACCACAGGCCGTACATGAAAGCGGCACAGACCACGTAGGCGGCAGAAGCAAGCTCAAGCGGAGTGATCGGTAGGCCAGCGGCGTGTCGGCCAATGCAGGATATGATCAGCCAGGCGGATTGGATTAGTGCAAGGAGCTTGCTGAGGCCATCGGCCTTGGCAAAGCCCTCGATGTCGCCTTGGCGTAGAAGATAGCACTTGCGGGTCTTGGGCGAGCTAAGACGAAGAAACATGACTGTCGGGAGGAGAGATTTAGTATCCTGGAGTGTTCCGAGGTCAAGCTGGAGAGGGGAGAGGGAGAGAGAGACAGAGAGACAGAGAGACAGAGAGACAGAGAGACAGAGAGACAGAGAGACAGAGAGACAGAGAGACAGAGAGACAGAGAGACAGAGAGACAGAGAGACAGAGAGACAGAGAGACAGAGAGACAGAGACAGAGAGAGGTGCCGACTACCTACCATATTGGTGCAAATCAACAGGCCACCCGTCTGCAGGCCTGTCTCTGGGGTTTTCATCTCCCACAGCATTCATACGCACAAAGCCACCCATATCAGCATAAAAGGCATGGGCAATGGTGATCTCGTTGCGCAGACCCGTCTTCAACTCATCCTCAGACCATGGCGGAGTATTGGTGTGGATCTGATTATAGTGGAACTTGTACCACGGACGGTGGCTTGCGTGGCTACAACGGACGTCGTGCAAGGTTTGGCGAGCCATGGAATACTCTACCGTAGCCACCGCGACGCCACTCTCGGGTAATAGTGCCAGCCATAGAGTCTTGGTCAACTTGGACCAGACGGCAGAAACTGCCAGGCGGTGCGGAAAGGCGGGGATTCCCCAGAGTGTTCGAGGCGGCGTATGCAGGTAGATAGATGGCGGGATGTTTTCATGCAGACAGTTGTACGAGCACAAAAGCAGTACTGCTATGCAGGTGTAAATTATTGATGCAGTGCCTCGGGTATCAGGGTTGCTGGTCCAGCCGACTAGGGTTTCGCTGGACGACGATGTCGCCCGGTCTATTATTGAGGCGGCCGGTAGGTCCAGGCCTAGACCCAAGGAGGGGTGGGAGTCTGGCCAAAAGAACGCGCGTTTGAGGATCATGACAAGAAGAGCGGGAGAATTGGCGAAGATATGTTACGGAGAAGGTCAAGATCGTCAGTTTTGCAAAAGGGGCTCCTATTGCATGGTATATGAAGATTTACGGGCTGTATCATTGTGCTACGCGGCTATGAAATTCTACAATCGCATAACTACATACTGCCTGATGATAGGCAGAGATTCCTCTCTTCCCCCCTTCCCCTCTTAGATGCATGCGATTGTTGTGATATGGGCCTAAAGTGGAAAGATTTTTCGAGGGCAGATCGGGGTCCAAATGCTACAAAGCAGTAGTTTGGGGCACTCAACACTGTTACAGGGCGTTTGGGAGAGCAGTAGGCGGGCAAGGCAGAGAGAGATGGCGAAAATGGAGCGGGGTCATGTGCAGGTTGTTAGCAGCGAGAAGGGTGCGATGCAGATGTGATGTGCGAGAAGAGAAAGGAAAGGCTAGGCTGAGCTGGAGGAGGAAGAATACGGGGGGGGGGGGGGCGGGCAGGCAGAGCAGAAAAG
>JAYXTC010000779.1:0-89824 GCA_038382285.1 Ceratocystis cubensis
AAGAAACTATCTAAAGCCTTTGCTGGCGGTGCCCCCTCTTTATCTTCTACAAGATTTTCCAGCACGTCTAGCTCCACTTTCCTATTCCAGCCTAGTCCCTCATCCTTTGCTAGTCTACCCTCTAATAACTGCTATAGACCCCTCAAACCTAGCCTAACCCATATATGCTCCTAAGCCTACTGTACTTCTAACACCTGTAGAAATGAAGGCAGCACTATTTGAATTGTATAATAGGCTGAAGTAGTCCTAAAATTCCTAGGAGTAAATACACTAGAAACTCAAGTAATCAGAGTATACTCAGCAGTATATGTTCTAGTAGTTCTAGGAGGAAATCAAAACCCTCTAGTAATAAATGACAGCTAGCCCACTATAGATCACCTAAGCCTTTATTACTCCAATACCTCTAGCCCCCCTAGTAGCACCTAGTGCCCTAGCCACCCCCCTGGCCTCTATAAGCCTTCCAGCCCCCTTAGCCCCTATAGGACTTTCAGCCCTAGTGATCCTAGAGGCATAACCTATAAGACACCCTAAGCCCTACCTCCTAGACATCTACCTCTTCTTAGGAAAGGGGCTAGAATACTAGGTATAGTCTTAGATAGTAGAGGCTAAGGTAGAATAAGATAGTAATACTATTAGGAATAATAGTAACTAGTTCACCCATCTATAGATATAGATATCTACTATAGTATAAACTAAGGTATTACTATTATATAGATAAGCTAAGTTAAAGAACTATACTATAGCCTAATTTCTTAAAGCACTAGATACTATATTTCTAGATCCCTATATAGAGGAATATACTAAGGCTAAGCTATACTACCTAAGTCAGGGAAATAATAAACTATTTTCACCATTTATACTAAAGTTTAAAAACCTACTCCTTAAGGCTAGGATTATTAGTAACTATACTTATATCTTAACCCTTAAATAATACCTTAATAATAAGCTTATTAGAGCTATCTATATAGGTATTAAAGCTAAAACCTACTCTACCTTTATCTCTAAGGTCTTTAGCCTAGCCTCTGACCTAGAAGCTCTGAGAGAATACTAGACCTAGGTGAATATACTCCTTAGATTGAGCTACTAGATACCTGCTCTAGTAACCCTGACCTAGGCCACTACCTTACTAGATAAAATAGATTAGTAACTATCTAATATCCCCCTTATGCCTATAACCCTAGAGGAGAGGGAGAACCTAAAGTAGATAAACTTATATTTCTACTACTATAAACCAGTGTATATATAGTAGAACTATCCCCTTAACTAGGGGTAGCTAGTAGTGACCTAGGCTATAGAAGCCTAGTAACCTAATAATACCCTAGTCCCTACTAAATACCTAGAAAACTACTAGGCCTAGATGACTATTAGTATCTATTATCTAAAGGGGAGATAATTACTAAGAAAGAAATAGGAGTAATTAGTACTTATATAGATATAACTCTAAATAAATATATCTTTACTACTACTTTTATTAATAATAGATACCTCTATCTAGCTATTTTTTCCCTATATACTACTCTTAGGTATAAAGTTACTACCCTACCTATTATACTCTATCTAGTTAAATAAGTCATTAGTGACCTAAACCCCTTAATAATAACCTAGATCACTATAATTAACTTAGGCCTTAGGGGTTATAATAAAAAACTCTATATATGTTGCAGTTGATGACTGTCAATTGAAAGGCAATGTTGCAGGGGGCAATGAAGGTTGAAATAGGGGAGAAGGCAGTATGAGGCTTTGCAATATAAAAGGAACAGTGCAGGCCATTCCCCTAGTAAATAGTTTTCTTCCTTTCTTCTTCATCTGACAATAAAGTTTTCATAATTGGGTTAACTCTATAACACTTATAAGTCCTATAATAAATTGTCAGGTCTACAAAACACAACCTACCTTTGTTATCAGTTTTTTCAGCTTTATCAGTCAATTAGTCAATCAGAAATCACTCAATCAGAAATCAGTCAATCAGAAATCAGTCAATCAGAAATCAGTTAGAAACTTTGTGAAACTTTCAGAACATTTAGATTTTGTGAAATATCAAAAAGAAAAGAGAATCAGATGCCTACTTTTAAGACAGCAGATGAGACTTCCTCAGACTTGGAATCACAACAGTCAACTCCCTCTGAAATAGATATAGACATAGCTCCTATATATATGCTAGTTCCCCCCTACTCCTAAAACTTTCCTTAGTTCAATGGCAACAAGGGTATATACTATATCTAGAGATATTAGATGTTAGCTATACTACTACTACATAAGTATACTAATGTAATACAAGTAGTGGCAGTGATATAAGTAGCCTTGATAGGAGAGGTAAATAAGAGTATAGGTAGTGAACTCAAATATTTGGGAAAGATAGCTAGATCTACAGTAGTAGAAGTCTAGAAGGTGCTAGACAATTGTTTTGAAGACCCCCTCTTTTAGGTGAGGGCAAGTGAGTAGCTTGAAAACATCTCATAGGGAAATAAGACACTAGATCAATATATCTCTAAGTATTATAATCTCTTATAGTAAGCTAGAGGTGATAGCTATCCTATAGATATGAAAATTCAAGGTCTAATGAGAGGGCTTAATAATGCCCTCTATGAATAGATAGTAATAATCCTAATATATCTTACCCTAACTAGCTAAATCAAATCACTACACTATATGTTGCTGGTGCTAGACAATGATGTCTCAAATGACTATACCTTAAAGTGATTTATTCTTAAAGAAACTACAGAAGGAAGGGAAAGAAGAAAAGAACTAAAAGCTAAAGCATTTCTCCCTTTGAGTACTACAATGATTTGCCAAGGACACATCTCCTTTTCACATGATCCTTTCCTATACCCTTGCCCACCCTTCTCATAGGCGCCCAGCCTATAACACTATATTTCACAGTGAATAGAAGAAGTGACATAGTGAAAGAGTAGAAAGAAGAAGCCTATCCTTTTTATATAACTAGTAAAGATCTATAAGGGTGACCCTATGGATATTGATATAAACACTAGCCAGGTGAGGAGTGGGTCATAGTGATTAGTGTAAGGATCTAGACCTAGCCTCCTAATAGATAATTTATACTAAGGCAAAACATTAAAATAGGTCTTGAAAGAAGTACTTCAGGTATAGGAGGATATAGGTATTTACCTATATTACATATAATTAGGTTATATAGACTAAGTCTATCTAATGAAGCTAGTAAGAAACCCTAATAGGCAAGTGATATAGACTAATAACATAAATATAATAAGGGAGGTTCCCCTAGAGTCCCTTGAGAATGTATATAAGGAATTAGGAAAAGAGTAGGCTTTATATAAAGTTATATATAGGTGTATTAAGGAAGTGATAATAGGAAGAAAGAAAGTTAGCTACTAGTAGACTTATAGGATAAGGTATAGAGGAGTAGAATAGAGTATAAACTCCTATTAGTATATGTCTTAGTGAATAATAAAGCAATTACTATAGGACTTATTAATCTAGGCTCCTCTACATATAACATAGTCTCAGAGTCTTTCACAAAGTATACTAACCTTTATAGAATCCCTATATAAACATAGATAGTGAGAGGAATATTAGGAGCCTAAGGGGCTATTACTGAAGTAGTATATATATCACTAGATATAGAAGGATACTATGAGTAAGATATTTTTACTTATATTATCCTAGGAAACAAGTACAATGTAATACTAGGGCTCCTATAGATTCAATAATAAGAAGTGAACTATATACTAAAGTCTGACTAACTCTTTATTATATCCTCAGGTATAGTAGTAGAGAAGATAGGTGTTAGAGAGAGGAGAGTAAAATAGTAAGGGATAATAGGAATACTATCTCAAGTGAATATAGTAGTATATAGTGTAATAGTAAAATAAGCTAAGAAGAAGGGATAGGAGTCAACTATTTTTATTACTAGCCTTGAAGATATTAATAAGGTACTCTAAAAGAAGAAAGACCTAACCCTAGAAGAAATAAAAGCCTCACTACTAAAGCAATATACTGACCAATAGGGAGTATTTATATATACTGGAGAAAAGCTCCTATCACACTGACTAGGGCTAGATATAAAGCTAGAATTAGAACTAGGCAAAGAGGCTCTATAGGGACTATTATACTAAATGTCAAGGGATGAACTGCTAGTACTGAGAAAGACCTTAATAGAACTCATGGAGCAAGGTTTTATTAGAGCAAGCAATTCTCTAGCTAGTGCACTAGTACTATTTACTAGAAAGCTAGGAGGTAGACTCTGATTTTATGTTGATTACTAGGCACTGAATACTATCCTCAAGAAAGATAGATACCTAATCCCTCTTATTCAGGAGATACTATAGATGATATCAAGTATAAGATAGCTTACTAAACTAGATGTTTAAGCTGCTTTTCACTATATTTATATTAAAGAAGGAGATGAATGGAAAATAGTATTCTAGATAAGATATAGTATATATAAGTGGATAGTCATACTATTTAGACTAGTAAATAGACCCTTAATCTTTTAATAATATATCAATTATATGCTATATGAATTCCTAGGTGACTTTACCTCAGTATATATTAATGATATTATAGTATATTCTTTAGGAATAAGAGCAGATCACTAAGAAAAAGTGAGGAGAGTACTATATAAGCTCAAAGAAGTAGAACTGAGGTTAGACCTAGGAAAATATGAGTTTGAGGTCAAGAAAGTCAAGTATCTAGGGATGATTATTATAGCAGGACAAGGTATTTCAATAGATCTAGAGAAGATAGAAGCTATAGGGAACTAGAAGCCTCTTACTATAGTGAAAGGTATACAAGTATTCCTAGGCTTTACTAACTACTACTATAATTTTATTAAAGACTTCATAATGATCACAACACTATTAGTAAAGCTAACTAAGAAAGATAAACTATTTATTTAGAGTACTAAAGTGTAAAAGTCATTTGAATAGCTGAAATATACATTCTAGAACAGTGAGATACTAGTAAACTAGGACCCTGAAGCCTAGACATAGCTAGAAATAGACACTTCAGGAGTAGGAATTAATATAGTTCTTTCACAAGGCATAGAAGGATAGAAGTGACCTATTACCTTCTTTTCATGAAAAATGAATACTATAGAGTAAAACTACAGTATTCATAATAAAGAGCTCCTGGCAGTCATTGAAGCCATATGTAAGTGGAGAGGTGAAATATAAAGCCTAAAAGAGTTTACATTGATAGTAGACCATAAGAACCTTGAGTACTTTAGAAAGAAGTAGATTCTCTCAGAAAGACAGGTCAGGAGGATATAACATATGGAAGAACTTCTACCTTTCACTATAGTCCACTGACCAGGCCATCTAGCAGTAGTCCTAGATGCCCTCTCATGTAAAGATGAGTTTAATAACCTAGGAGAGTGAGAATAGAGTAGAACCTAGAGACTATAGAAAGAAGACTAGGAACTAAGACTAGACATATATATACAAGTGCAGCAGATGAATAACCTATTTAGATCAAGTGTAGAGCTAGAGGAACTATAGTAGTAAGCCCTATAGAAAGATAAAGACTATAAAACAATTACCTAATATATCTGAGAGAAGAAACAATTCCTAGTATCATTAGTTCTACTAAGATCAGTATAAATAGTAGATTATGAGATATAAGACAATGTAGTAAGATATTAATACACTATCTAGATACCTAACTATGACTAGTTTAGAGGAGAACTTCTATAGAAGCATTATAATAACCTAATTTCAGGCTATAGGGGAAGAGATATAACTACTATAGTCTATTATTAGATAGGTTATATAGGAGGTCTTAGTTGTATTAGAATAGGGCATTAGAGGTGACTTATATTATTCTAGGTCTATATATTAATATAAAGTTAAATTTTGATAATTTATAGGACTAGTAGTATTAATATTCTAAGAGGGTCTAATAGGTTTAGAAGTAGATGAGGTTATAGTAGTTAGTATATACTTAGAATATAATACTAGCTAAGACAGGGCACTGATAATTCAAGTAGGAAAAGATTACTAATATTTCCTTATTATAGATAGGATAGTTGACCTTAGCTAGGGTGAGTTTCTATAAGAACTATATAATAGGCTACTAAAGGGAATCTAGGCCCTATTATATTAATAAGGCTCCTATTACCTATCTAGAGGAATCTACTTTAATAATAGTAGGGTGATTAGGATTATAGGTAGCTAGGATAGGTATAGAGATAAGGGCCTAGTAGAGCTTATTAAAAGCTTCTTACTAGTCTAGGCATTAAATAAATAGTTAGTCTTTCCTAGTCAGTATAGTCAGTAGTATTACTAGAGTCAAGTAGTTCTTAATAAAATAGTAGTAGAAGTTTATAAAGCCTAAGAAGCTATAGAGACTATGTATAGAGGTTAGTGCTTCTTATTCTTAAATTATATAGGTCTTTTTAGGGTTAGTATAGATTCTAATACTAAGCTCTATAATAAAGCCTAGATACTTGATTAAAGAGGATTTAAAATCAGTCTTATCCTAGTCTAGTTAGAGGCCTATATTATCTAGAGCCTTAATGATCTAATAGATAAGCTTATAGTAGTCTTCCCTAGAACCTAAAGTATAGATCACTGTATTATCTAGATAGGCTAAGTAGGTAATACCTAGCCACTAGGAAAGGATATAGTTGATAAACCACTAGAAGGAAGCTAGTACTCCACTTAAGCTAAATAGAGTTACTAGCTATTCAAAGGAGCTGAGGTAGGTATAGAAAATAGTCTATAGTTCATATCCTTCTTTAACTCAAAGATAGTGGAAAGTAGAGATAACATTGACTTTAGAGATATATTTAGCTAATATAATATTATAGAGGGTATTATAGATAAGTAGTAGTAGGTATCTATCCTTCTCTATAGTATTATTTAGGGTATAGTAGTTAATGTAGAAGTGAATACCTCTACTAGGTTTCTTAATAAAGATCACTAGGGCTCCTCCTTTAGTACTACTAGCCTAAATGAAGCTAGAGTTAAGGAGCTTATATAAGGTTTTCTATAGGACTAGTAACTCCTCTCTACTCATAGGATACAAGGGATATATAGAGGTCAATTCATCATGCTTTAGTTAGATCCTAATATCTAGCCCTAGTTATAATAGTAGTAGAGTCATAGCCTTCTTTCTATTAAATATACTAATAACTAGGAGTAGCTACCTAGGGTAAGATACTCAGAGGTTAGTATAGATCTTAGTTTATAAGGCTTTCTCAATATTATAGAGGGAGGCTAAAAAGATATAGATACCTTTAGTCTTAGTAACTTAGGCCTAGAGTACCTATATTATATACTAGGAAATAACTATAGTATCTAGGTCAAGGGGAGTAGTTATAAGATAGAGTCTAAAGGGTTATTATAAAAGGACTTTATTCTAGGCTAGGTATATAGAGGTATTATAGTCTATTAGTTAATATTAGCCTAGTATTAGGTCTTCTATCTAGTTAGGGATAATATATATATTGTTATGGGACTTGTAAGTGTTACAGAGATCAACTGATTATGAAAACTTTATTGTCATATGAAGAAGAAAGGAAGAAAACTATTTACTGGGGGAATGGCCTGTAGAGTTCCTTTTATATTATAAAGCCTTGTACTGCCTTCTCCCCTATTTCAACCTTCATTGCCCCCTACAACATTACTTTTCAATTGATAGTCATTAACTGTAATATATTTCTCCTTCTCTAGGTTACTTTGTCCTTTCCATTACCTATCACTAGATTATGTAGAATCTAGGAGTCTACCCCACTTCACTAAAAAGTTTCCTGATTTTGTCAGCTATAGGTCTTTAGGGCTATTGTTTTCTATAATGGGTCCCTATTTTACTTCCTAATAGTCTATTGCCTATAAGTTGGTTTCTAGGATTAGATCTATTAGTTCTATAGTTAGTTTACTAAATCCAGTCCACTTTACCTAAACCCTCTAGGCACTCCCTTTGCTATTTACACATAAGATTTCATCTATATCCTATAGCCTATAGCCTTCCTCTGAAATCATTAGCCCTTATACTGCTTCAGCTTCCCTATTCTAGCTAGTCCAAGGGTCATTCACTACTAGTCTGAGCAAGTCTATATGAAATACCTTATAAATATTCCTAGGGACATCTAACTTATAGTTCATAGGGGATATTTACTTGACTATTTTGTATTTAGTATTGACCTAGTCAAGCTTTTTACTTAGTCTACCTATCTATATATTTCATAATTTCAACTAGACACTGTCTCTAGCTTCTATGACCAGTGCTAGGCTATGATGTTGATTAGCTTAGTTCTCTATATTCTATTATAAGTCTATAGCTACTACCTAGGCCTAGTCTTTTAGCTCTATAAGCTTAATAGCTACATCTTCTGCTTTTACTACTCTACTTCTATTAGTACTTCTATTAATCTCCATAGCTATACTACTATGATATTATAGCTATGTATGAGAAAGCATAGACTAACTCTATAGTAGTAGGGCTAGGGGCAGTTATTCAAAGAGAGTCATACTAGAGGAATCCACTTTAGCTAGTCCTTTTGATCTATTGTAATATATGTTCATAGGTAGAATAACACTTCCTGATTTACTCTCTCAATACCTCTATCTATCTGAGGGTAGTATACTATTGAGAGCTTCCTCTTAATCCCTAGTACTTCATATAACCTTTTCTATATCTCACTTACCTATTACTATATATAATTACTAATAATCTATACTAGAGGTCTATAGTATATATATATATATATATAATGACTACATCAATCACTATTTCTATCTTAATGTCCTTCAATAGGACTAGTATCATATTACCTATCAGTTAGTAAGTTACCACTAATAAGTTTTCTATATTTCCTAGTAGATGTGTTATAAAGTCTATAGAGATTCCTTACTACACTTATAAGGGGATTAGTAGTGGCTTCAACAGTCTATATAGCTTTTCTCACTAGGGTTTCACTCTCCTATACCAGTTGTAGTTCTTTACTAGTCTCTTGATATTATTATCAAGTCCTAGCTAAAAGAATTACCTCCTGAGTACTATAAGCTAGAGTTCACTAGATACTATACCCCTATAGTATGAACTTTATTATTACCATAGTAATACAGGCTAAAACCCCTAATAAAGACCTAGAAGGCTTAGAAATCACTCCTTAACTAGGTCTTCTATCCCTATTCACTAACCTAGAACTCTATAACCTATAGGATACTACACTAAGATATAATAAGAGATACTAGTAAACCTACTTAGTAGTATAAGAAAAAGTATATATATTCCCTAATGAGTAGGGCCTGCCTTAGTAAATGAGTGAATATTCTCTTAACTCAGAAATACACCTCTTATGGTAGGAGTACCTATAGATCCTAGCCTATGAGCCACTTTATATAGTGATAATTCAAGCTAGCTATAATTCAAGTCTAATAGACTACCCTGGTACTACTATCACATAAGACCTTATAAGGTGCTCCTACACCTAGCCTAGGTTAACAGAAGATAAATAGTACCTTGTAAGAAACTATAACACTTGTGGACTGTCATGGACAGGCAGGAAAGCTCTATGGGACTAACTCAATAGCTCATAGACAGGATAGGCAGGATAGGTAGACAAGGATAAGGACAGAAGGAATAGTATATTCAAGACAGTAATAGATACTAGGAACAGAAGATGAGGACATTGCTTAGGGAGTAACATTCAGGTAATAGAGGGAGGTTCTATCTAGTCTATATATCTATACAAGTTATAGTCAACAAGATCTATAGTAGGGTATGAAGCTAGTAGCAGTGAGTAAGGCTGTAGTATTAAGTAGGATAGCAGTTATATAGGGAATACTAAAGTAGTATAGAAATAGTAATCATATAGAAATAGTAGTCATGTAGATAATAGTATTACTATGATAGACAGTAGTTATATAGAGAACACTAGTATACTATTATATTATATAAGAACACTAGTGTACTATAATAGTCATATAGAAGACACTAATATACTATGATAGTACCCCCCTCTCTATAGTACAGCTCTATTGATGCTAAGAGGGTAACCAGGAGGGTTCACCTAAGGGCTAGGCTTATTAGGGTAATAGCAGTAGTAACTTTCCACTAGCTACTTTACATTCTCTAGGTATTTAGTAGGTTTAGTTATTAGGTCATTATAGCTAGTCTAATGAATAATATATTTCAAGTAGGGGTAGTATCTATAGCTATAGTATTCCTAGAAGGAGTCTAAGACTTCTTTAACTTTATACTTAGTTTATCTAGCTACTTCAATATGAGGTAGAGGTAGATGAACTTATCTAGGGATTAGGTCAGAGGTATTAGTATATTAGAGCTTAGATATATAGAAAATAGGATGAATCCTTATAGAGGTAGGTAACTCAAGTTTATAAGTATATAGGCTTATGATCTTATAGATATAGAATAGTCCTAAGTGTTGCCAGTGCTAGATGATGATGTCTCAAATGACTATACCTTAAAGTGATTTATTCTTAAAGAAACTACAGAAGGAAGGGAAAGAAGAAAAGAACTAAAAGCTAAAGTGTTTCTCCCTTTGAGTACTATAATGATTTGCTAAGGATACATCTCCTTTTCACATGATCCTTTCCTATACCCTTGCCCACCCTTCTCATAGGTGCCTAGCCTATAACATCACCCCCCTCCTTTCTTAGGATAATATCCTCTTATTATAGGAGATCTATTATTCTCTAAGATCAGACCCTATTTTACTTCCTAGTGGTCTAATGCTTAGGTGTCTTTGATATTATCTAGGGGTACCTATATTAGATCATCCTAACCTAACTATTTTACTAAGGCTTTTCTATTACTTCCTTTGCCTCAGGCCTACACTATGTCTTCCACTGCCTATTCTTCCTCTCTATCTTCATTTACTATACCTAGGGGTTCTTCTAGGGCTTGTTACTGACTAGGAAGTAGGTCTTTTATAGCTTTTTCTATATAGTCTATATAGAATATATTATATATTCCTTTAGGGACATCTAGTTCTACTATTAAAGGTATTAGTATCCCTATAACTATAAACTTTTAGTATAGCTAGTCTAGCTTATAGGATGTTCTTATTATCTAGAGGTTCCTTATAGTGAGCTAGACTTAATCTCTAATTTAGTATAGCTCTATAGGATATTAAGGTCAGTCTTCCAGGTATTATTGAGCTACTACTAAGGCACTAGCTATTATATCATTTATATCTACTATATACTCTACTAATACTTCTACCTATCTATAGTTTAAACCTTCTATACTATACTCTACTTCTAGAATAGTCACTTGGATTAGGTCTATATAGTATCTATGACTTATATAGAAGGGGCTGATATTTACTTATAGTACTAATAGTCAGTTATTAATAGCTAGTATAGCTGATAGGAGTAGCTTATCCTAGTCTAACTATATAAAGTTGATAAATACCTGTAAATAGGCCTAGATCATCTGGTTTACTCTTTCTATACCCCTATTTAACTATAGATAGTAGGCTATTATCAGCTTCTATTCCACCCCTAGTAGTTTGTATAGGTATCTCTAGAAACTACTTATAAATTAGGGCCCTCTATCTGAGATAATAGAATTAGGGAGGCTATAGTAACTATAATGATATTTACTAAAATAAGTAATGACTACATCTATCTAAATATTTAGTAGGGTATATAGAATAATACTTCCTATAAGCCTATTAGTAATAACTATGATATATTTATTACCTATGTCCTTATACTTTAGGAGGGGACCTATAAAGTCTATTAAGACTTATTTCTATTATTAGTCTAGGATAAGGAGGGGTTAGATAATATCTTATTTCTTTTATCTCTAAACTTTTCCATTTCTATAAATATTATAATTATATATAAACTACCTAGTATCTGAGTTTAGACCTAGCTAATAAAATTACTAATATAGGATCTTAATTATACTATCCTATCCTAGGTGACCTATTACTTAGCTATTATAGGCCTCCTATAAAAGTCTAGTTCTTAAGGGTTTATAGTTTAGAATCTATAGCCTATTTCTATAGAATAGATAGCTATCTTTCTCACTGAAGTCCCCTAGTTATCTATATATATCTTTAGGTATTGTAGTAGAGTCTTGATTTCAAAGGGTATTCTAAATAGCTTCTATATCTATATCTTCCTTTATAGCCTTTTCCTATAAATTCTAGAGGTCTACTTTCTCAAATAGGTTATTTAGGGTTTAGATAAGTATTATATAGAGATAATTGACTTGATAGAGTTTCTATAGCTAGAGTTGTCACCCTTCTCTTAGATCCTCTAGTTCATCCTATTCTCTCCTAGACAGTGTATTAGCAGCTTGGTTAAGGTGTCCTAGGTATTTAGGATAACTAGTACTAAAACCTATTCCTCTAGTCTACTAATATCTATAAGGAAGTATATGACTTCTATTACTATTGAAGTAGGTTAGTCATTAAATAGGGCTAGATAGAGTAGGGTAATAAGTATTGTTACAGGACTAGTAGGTGATACTAAGTTTGCCAATTGATGACTTTATTGTTAGATGAGGGAGAAAGGAAGAAACTATCTAAAGCCTTTGCTGGCAGTGCCCCCTCTTTATCTTCTACAAGATTTTCCAGCATGTCTAGCTCCAGTTTCCCATTCTAGCCTAGTCCCTTATCCTTTGCTAGTCTACCCTCTAATATATTTCTCTTTCTCCAGGTTGACCTGTCCTTATCATGTGGAATCTGGTATCCTTGCCCATCTTGCTCTCAGAGTTCCTCATTTAGTCAAGTAGGTATCTTTAGGTCTATTGTTTTCTATAATTAGTCCCTATCTCAATTCCCATTGATCTATTGCCTATAGATTAGTCTCTAAGATCATATCAATTAGTTCTGTAGTTAGTTTCCTAAATCCAGTCCATTTCACCTAAACCTTCCTTGCATTCCCCTTCCCTACTATATATAGAATCTTATCTACTTCCTATAGTTCATATCCTTCTTTTGATATGATTAGCACTACTACTACTATTACTTCTCTGTTTTAGCCTGGCCAGGGGTCCTTTCTAGCT
This sequence comes from Ceratocystis cubensis, assembly GCA_038382285.1. NCBI lineage: Eukaryota > Fungi > Ascomycota > Sordariomycetes > Microascales > Ceratocystidaceae > Ceratocystis > Ceratocystis cubensis. The sequence goes on from JAYXTC010000779.1 coordinate 12,967, forward strand.
GGTTTGAGGAGGTCAACATAAAAGACTTTATAGATCTATCCTAGGACATCTAGCTCATAGGTCAGAGGAGAAACTTGCCTAACTACCTTATACTTTGTATTTAGCTAGTCTAGCTTCTTTCTTAGTCTACCTATCTATATGTTCTTCATTTTCAGCTATACATTATCTCTAGGCTTAAAAGTCAGTGCTAGGCTATGGTATCAGTTCACTTAGGCTTCTATGTTCTACTGTATATCTACTGCTACTACTTAGGCCCACTCATTCAACTCTCCTAGTTTAATAGCCACTTCCTCTGCCTTTACTATCCTACTCCCTTTTATACTTTTATCTATTCCTTCTATCTATACTAGTATAATATTATAACTATATATAAGGAAAAAGGGGCTGACTCTATAGTAGTATAGCTGAGGACAGTTATTTAATAATAGCTATGCCAGGGGGATCTATTCTAGCTAATCTTCCTGGTCTATTGTAATATGTATTCATAGGTAAAATAGCACTTCCTAGTTCACTCTCTCTATACCCCTATCTATTTAGGGATAGTATACTATTAAGAGCTTCCTTTCAATACCTAGTACTTCATATAGTCTTTTCTATATCTCACTCACCTAATACTACCTATAGTCACTGAAAATCTATATTAGGGTCCTATAGTAGGTATATATATGAGTGATAATAGCCTTAATCACTATCTCTATCTCAATGTCTACTAGTAGGACTAGAATTACATTACCTGTCAGTCAGTATATAACTACTAGTAGGTTCCCTGTTTCACCTGGCAGATATGTTATGAAGTCTATTGATATTCCTTACTAGGGTTGGTTAGGGATTGGCAGTAGTTTCAGTAGCCTATAGAGCTTCTCTCACTATAGCTTTACTCTCCTATACTAATTATAGTTTCTCACTAACCTCTTGATATTATTATCTAGTCCTAGCTAAAAAAACTATTATCTAAGTACTACTCTATTACATCTCATCCTCTATAGCTAGAGATTAGGTCATTGTAGTACTTCTATAATAGGGCTCCTCTTAGTCACTTATAGTTTAGTACCTAGATAGTATAGTGATGTCTTATAACCTTACCCTATACCTTATACTCTACTACTTGAGCTAATCTTAGTAGTACTAATGATATAGGGAACTACTACCTATTCTAGATATAGTAGGTGATCTTTTCATAATCCTTATCTTTCTATAGAGCTTATTACTACAATTCATCTAGATCAAGATCTATATTAAATAGACTACTAATATTTTACATGTGAATTTATATGCCTAGTCTTAGCTTCTAATCTTCTTTCTAGAGCTATTGAGTTGTACTCTATTCTCTTTCCTTTAGGTTATTGAATTCATCCTTATAAGAGAGAGCATCTAGTAATATTGCTAAGTGTCCTAGCTAGTGAATTATCATAAAGGGTAGGAGTTCCTCTATATGCTATATCTATCTGACTTATCTTTCTAAGAGGATCTACTTTGTCCTAAAGTACTTGAGGTTTTTGTAATCAATAATCAAAGTGAATTCCTTAAGGCTCCTCACTTCTCCTCTCCACTTATACATAGCTTTAATAACTACTAGTAGTTCTTTATTATAGATGCTATAGTTCTACTCTACTATATTCATCTTCTAGGAGAAGAAGGCAATTAGCCACTTTCTACTCTCTAGGCCTTGAGATAGCACTACACCTATCCCTACCCCTGAGGCATCTATCTCTAGCTATATTTATTCCTCTAGATCCTAGTTACCTAGCACCTTGCTGTCCTGAAATATATCTTTCAGAGCCTGGAATGACTCCTCTACTTCTAAACTCTATACAAAGGGCTTATCCTTCTTTATCAACTTCACTAAGGGAGCTATAAGTATTGAAAAGTCCCTGATGAAATCCTAGTAGTAGTTTATAAACCCTAAGAAACCTTATACTCCTTTGACTATAGTTAGGGGCTTCTATTCCTATATAGCTTCTATCTTTTCTAGGTCTATTATAACTCCCTCTCCTACTATAACTATTATTCCTAAGTATTTGACTCTTTTCACTTCAAATTCACATTTATTAAGGTCTAGCCTCAATTCCACTTCTTTAAGTTTTTAAAGGACTTTTCTCACTTTTACATAGTAGTCTATCCTTATACTTTTAGAGTATATGATGATGTCATTAATATAGGCTAAGGTGAAGTTATCTAGGAACTCCTATAGGACATAGTTGATATATCTCTAGAAAATCAATAGTCTATTCACTAATCCAAATAGTATAACTATCCACTTATATGATCTATACCTTATCCTGAATACTATCTTCTATTCACTCCCTTCTTTCATATAGATATAGTAGAAAGCTACTTGAACATCTAATTTCACAAGCTATTTCACACCTGCTATCACCTATAGTATCTCCTAGGTCAATGGAATAGGGTATTAGTCTCTCTTGAGAATAGCATTCAGAGCTCAGTAATCTATATAAAACTAGAGTCCTCTACCTAGCTTTCTTATGAATAGGACTAGTGCCCCTACTAGTGAGCTACTTATCTAGATGAACCCTTTTTCCACTAGTTCAGTTAGTGTTTTTCTTAATACTAGTAGCTTATCTCTTGACATCTAGTATAGTAGACCCTATAGTACTTCCTTACCTGGTTTAATCTCTAGTTTCATATCTAACCCTAGTTTATATAGTAGTAATATCTCTCCTATATATATAAAGGCTTCCTAGAGATCTATATAATACTCTAGTAGTACTGATTTGATTTCCTCTAGTGTTAGGTCTTTTTTCTTTTATAAGGCCTTATTAATGTCTTCTAGACTAGTAATAAAAATTAATGACTCTCAACCCTTCTTCTTTACCTACTTCACTATTATACTATAGACTATTGCACTCACTTGGCAAGGTGTCCCTATTATGCTTTTCTACTTTACTCTCTCCTACCTAACTCCTACTTACTCTACTACTACTCCACTTGACCTAATGAAAAGCTAATTAGTCTTTAGTATATAGTTCACCTCCTATTCCTTAATCTATAGTAGCCCTAATATCATATTATACTCATTCCCTAGGATAATATAGGCAAGGACATCTTATTCTTAGTATTCCTCTATGTCTAATAATATGTATGTAACTTCTGTGATTTCTCCTTAGGCTCCTAATATTCCTCTCCTAGTCTATATCAATATAGGGATTCAGTGAAGGTTAGTATACTTTATAAAAGATTCTGACACTATGTTATATACTAAAGAGCCTAGGTCAATGAGGCCTATAGTAATTGCTTTATCATTCACTAAGACATCTACTAATAGAAGTTTACATTCTATCCTACCCTTCTATACTTTTTCCCATAAGTCTACTAGTAGCTAACTTTCTTTCTTCCTATTATCACTTCCTTAATATACCTATATATGACTTTATATAAGGCCTACTCTTTTCCTAATTCCTTATATATATCCTCAAGGGACTCTAGGGGAACCTCCCTTATTGTATTTATATTATTAGTCTATATCACTTACCTATTAGGGTTTCTTACTAGCTTCATTAGATAGACTTAGACTATATAATGTAGTCATATATAATATAGGCAAACACCTATGTCCTTCTATGCCTGAAGTACTTCTTTCAAGACCTATTTTGATATTTTGCCTCAGTATATATTATCTATTAAGAGGCTAGGTCTAGATCCTTACACTTGTTATAGGTGAGGCGCAATGCTATGATTCATATATAATCTTTATTGATTGATGAGGAGGGAAAGGAGTCTATCTAGAAGGTTGTGCTGGTGAGCAGGGTGAAATACTTCACTTACCCCCTGTGTTTCCACCCACCTTCACTGCCTTCCATATTCAGTACTAAACTGTAATATCATTCTCCTTCTCCTCCCCTTCCTTCTTCTTCCACTTGCTCTTCAGTCAGCCTATTGGTGTAAGGTAAGTTTCTTTAGGTCTATCATTTTTGGTTATTAGTCCCTATTTCACTTCCCAACTATGTAGAGCTTCTAAATTGTCTTCAATCACATTATCAATTAGTTCACAAGTTGGTGTTTCAAACCCTTTCCACTTTATCTACACTACCCTCTCTTTCATCTTTCCAAAAGCATAAAGGATGTCATCTACAAGCCATACTTCTTCTCCTTTTTCATTGAAGAGTGGGGTTGTCTTGTCAGAGTCTGCATTTTGTCCTGGCCATAGGTCTTCTCCTGCTGGCTGTAGTAGATCTATATGAAATGTTAGGTATATCCCTCTTAGCACATCTAGCTCATAGACCATTAGTACTACTTGCTTTATGACTTTTGCATTGAGCTAGTTGAGTTTGCAGTTAGGTCATCTGAGTTTTATATTCTTCAACTTTAGCTATACTTCTTGTCCTAGTTGGAATATTAGTGCTGTAGTCCAGTGCTTGTTTGCTTGTCTTTCTATGTTTTGTTGTGTGTCTACAGTGATGACTTAGGCCTATTCTATCAATTCTCTAAGTTTAGTCTTGATGGCTTCTACATCTGCTATTTTACTCCCTTCTGCACTTGTACTGATTTCCTCACATATCTAGACAGGAGTGATATTGTAGCCATAAGTGAGAAAGAATGGGCTCACCCTATGTCTTCTTGGCTGTAGCCTATTGTTGAGGGCTATCTGTGCTGCTGGGATCCACTTAGCCCAGTCTTGTTGGTCCATTGCTATTCTCATGTGTAGAAAGATCTGAACTTCTTGGTTTGCTCATTCAGTTGTACTATCTATCTGTGGGTGGTATGCTATTGATAGTCTTCTCTCAACCCTAAGGGTTTCACAGAATGTTTTCTATAACTCCCCTACCTATTGGGGACCTCTATCACTGACAATCTATTTAGGTGGTCTATGATGTGTATATACATTGGCTAGGATAGCATTGACCACTGTTATGGTTTTTATGTCTTCCAGGGGTACTAAAATGACATTACCTATGAGTTGACATATAACCACTAGTAGGTCTGTGAGCTTTCTAGGCAGATGTGTTATGAAATCCATAGAAATTCCTTGCCATAGCTGGGATAGGACTAGTAGAGGTGTCAATAACCTATGGATTTTCTCTCTCCAGGGTTTTGTTCTGCTACACTAATTGCAATTTCTCAGTAGTTATTTGATGTCTTCTATCATCTTTAGCTAGAAAAACTGTCTATAGAGTGCTACTATTATTGTATCCTGCCCCTATGTCCTGATATTAGGTCAATGTGATGCCTCTTGAGTAGTTCCCCTTTTAGCTCTTCACAGTCTGGTGTCTATATTACATGTCAGTGGTATACAATGCTATCTCTCACTGAACAGTCTGATGCTTGTACTGAGCCTAGAGGGACTAGTGTCAATGGGAATTGTGTTCTTTGTTCTATGTGTTCTATGATTTTCTCATAGTTTGAGTCTTTGTTTATCACTGTCCTCCATAGTTCTCCTAAGTTTGAGTCAGCTTCAAATGGGTTTCTGGTTTCCACTCCTGTTGATATAGATTCTTCTATGATGGACTATTGTATAATCTCAGTGTATTATATATCTACTAGGTCCTAACTCTCTTTCCAAAGGCATTTGGTTCTGCTTTCATCTCTTTCTTCCTTGTCAAAGAATTCATCCTTTCTCAATAGTATGTCTGGCACTATAGCTAATTTTCCTGGACAGTGAATTGTAGTGAACATTAGTAGTGACTCCAGTTCTTCCATCCACCTTATTTGTCTTTCAGATAGTAGTTGCTTTGTTCTGAAGTATTATAGGTTTTTATGGTCTGTCAGTAGTGTGAACTTTTCTAGCCCTCTCAGCTCTCCTCTCCACTTTCTTACTGCCTCTATGACTACTAGTAGTTCTTTGTCATGTATGCCATAGTTCATTTCTGTTAGGGTCATCTTTCTGGAGAAGAAGGTGATTGGTCATTTTACTGCTTCTAGCCCTTAGTTCAAGACTATACCTATTCCTACTCCTGAAGTGTCAGTCTCCAGCCATGTTTATGCTTCTAGATCCTAGCTTGCCAGCATGTCTCCTTTCACAAAGGCATCCTTCAGCTTAGTGAATACTGATTCCTCTGCTTCACCCCACTTGAAAGGTGTGTCCTTCTTCATGAGTGCTACCAGTGGTACTGTCAGTTCTATGTAGTCTTTGATGAAGTCTCAGTAGTAGTTAGTGAAACCTAGGAAGCCATAGACTCCTTTTGCTATTGTAGGCTATTACTAATCTTGTATAGCTACTACTTTCTCTAGGTCCATTTCAATACCCTTTCCTACTGTGATGATCACACCCAAGTATTTGACCTTTTGCACTTCAAATTCACACTTGTCAAGGTCAAGTCTTAGACCTGCTTATTGAAGTTTCTATAGGACACTACAGACTTTTTGTCTATAGTCTTCTAAAGATCCATTGGAGTATACAATGACATCATCAATATAGGCTGAGGCATAGCTGTCTAAGAACTCATCTAATACATGGTTGATGAATCACTGGAAGACAGAGGTTCCATTTGTAATACCAAATGGCATAACTAGCCATTCATATGATCTATATCATGTGTGAAATGCTGTCTTCCACTCATCCCCTTCTGCTATCCTTACTCAGTGGAAAGCTGCTCATATATCTAACTTAGTGAGCTACTTAGCTTGTGAGATTACTCTCAAAGTTTCTTGGATCAGTGGTATTGGGTAATAGTCCTTTTTGAGTATAGTGTTAAGTGCTTAATAATCAATGCATAGTCTTAGGCCTCCCCCTGGCTTCTTTACAAATAGGACTGGGGCTCCTCCTACTGAGTTGCTAGGACAGATGAACCCTTTTTCTATCAGTTCTATCAAGGTTTTTCTCAGTACCAACAGCTCATCTCATGACATTTGGTATAGTAGGGACTATAGTAGTTCTTTTTCTCCTTGAAGATCTATTTTCATATCTAACTGGGTTCAGTAGGGTGGTAGTTCTTCATTTGAGTGTGTAAAGGTGTCCTATAAGTCTGTGTATTGTGTTGGCAGTCTTTTATATAGTTCTGCTAGTGATGTTTCAGGTTTCTTCTTCAGTGCTTTATTGATATCTTCTATGCTAGCTGTGAAGATTTTTATTGTGTTATTGCCTTTTCTCTTGGCTATTCTCATCATCATAGTGAATGCTTGTCTATTGACTATACTCATTTTCATTTTTCTATTGTTCTTTTTTTTTAATCTTTCCTCTCTCACTCTAAGTTTTTTGACCACTATGTTACTAGAGTAGATAATCATTCTATCCTCTTAGGGTATGTAGATAGCTCCTTACTTCTTAATCCATAGCAGCCCAAGTGTCACATCATAGTCATTGCCAGGTACAATATATATAAACACTTCTTTTTCTTCATGGCCTTCAATATTGATAGACATATGGGCTACTTCCTTGATCACCCCTCTACTTCCCATTGCTCCTTTCATTATATGTACTAGAATTGGAATACACTTTAGTTGAGCTTGTTTTGCAAATGAATCAGATACTATGTTATACACTGATGAACTAGGGTCTATTAATGCAGTTGTCATGTTCATATCATTGATCAGGACTTCTACTAAAAGAAGACTACAGTCTATTGTTTCTTTCTATTCTCTCAACTAAAGTTTAGTCAGATCCTCCTCTTGGTGCCCCTGCTCATGACTTTATATAGGGTTCAGGCTTTTCCCTGATCATCTACCACTGAGGTTTCTTCTACTGGTAGTGTATTCCATTCCTCAACTGTAGTATTATTGACTTAGGTATGAATAGAGGCTAGCCTTCTTGCTGGTTTCAGGGGGCAAACTCTGGCCTAGCATTTGGGTCATGTATAGTGTAGGCAGATGTTTGCCTGGTGTCTTCTGGACATCTCTTTATTACTAACCTATTTTGTGACTCTGCCCCTATACTTATGGTCATCTAGTAGCCTAGGGCTGGAGTTTTATATTGTCTTGGGTCTCAGGGTAGAGTAGGACTGTGTATAGTTTGAGTTGATGTCTATTGGATCACTGTATTCTCTTGGGATCTCATTATGCTAGTTCAGGCTACTGATATATACACTGAACTTATTGAGGTTTTTATTTCTCAGGATATTTGTGTACACTTGTCTAAAGATTTTGATTTCTTCCTCCAGTGTTTTGCCTAGAGCTATGGCAAGTGTATAGTACATCACCTTCCTGTCCAGTCCCTTATAGAAGGCATCTATCTTAATCTCCTCTGGCCATTCCTGTCCTCTAGCCTCCTGTAGTAGTTTGGAGAAGTCCTGGATGTAAACTTCATAGGTGTCTCCTTTCTACTTCAGGGTATTTAGCTTCATGTGTATAGTGTCTATATGTCCTAGGTCATTGAACCTATTGTCAAGGACCTGGTACACTTCAGCTTCAGTTGCCCCTTCTTTTTTTCATAGTTCTATCAGTTTTACAGTGATCCCCTCACTGGCTTATATCATTAGGGACATTAGGATGAGGGTGATTTTCTTTTTATCACTGAGGTTATCTTCATATTCCATTGCTCCTTGTATTTAGTCTTTCCAAGCCCTATACAGGGCTTAGTTACCATTGTACATAGGGTAGCCTAGGGCTACTGCTAGTGTGTTTTGTATCATTTGTTTTCTTATGTCTTCAATGGGGATACTATAGGTTCTTACATCTTCAATAGGGATGTCTTTGTGATCTGTCAGGCTTTCATAAATGCTTGAATCTTCCAATGAGAATTGATATATTGGTAGTAAGTTTCTGGTATAAGGTGTTTTTGTTTTTAGGATGATCAATCAATTTATTATAGGTGAGGTATAATGCTATGATTCATATATAATCTTTATTGATTGATGAGGAGGGAAAGGAGTCTATCTAGAAGGTTGTGCTGGTGAGCAGGGTGAAATACTTCACTTACCCCCTGTGTTTCCACCCACCTTCACTGCCTTCCATATTCAGTACTAAACTGCAATAACACTGGTCACTATAACCCACTCCTCACCTAGCTAGTGTTAATATCAATATCTATAGGGTTACCCTTATAGATCTTTACTAGCTATGTAAAAAGGATAGGCTTCTTCTTTCTACTCTTTCACTATATCACTTCTTCTATTCACTGTGAAACATAGTATAGTGATTTAATTTAGATAGTCAGGGTAAGACATATTAGGATTATTACTATCTATTCATAGAGGGTATTATTAAGCCCTCTTATAAGATCTTGAATTTTCATATCCTTAGGATAGCTATCACCTCTAGCTTACTATAAGAGATTATAATACTTAGAGATGTATTGATCTAGTGTCTTATTTCCCTATTAGATGTTTTCAAGCTACTTGCTTACCCTCACCTGAAAGAGGGGGTCTTCAAAACAATTGTCCAGGACCTTCTAGACTTCTGCTACTATAGATCTAGCTATATTTCCCAAGTGTTTGAGTTCACTACCTATACTCTCATTTACCTCTCCTATCAAGGCTATTTACATTACTACTACTACTTGTATCAGATCAGTATACTCATGTAGTAGTAGTATAGCTGATATCTAATGTCTCTAGATACAGTATATACCCTTATCACCATTGAACTGAGGAAAGTTTTAGGAGTAGGGGGGAGCTAGTGTATATATAGTAGCTATGTCTATGTCTATTTCAGAGCGAGATGACTGTTGTGATTCCAAGTCTGAGGAAGTCTCATCTGCTGTCTCAAAAGTAGGCATCTGCTTCTCTTTTCTCTTTGATATTTCACAAAATCTAAATGTTCTGAAAGTTTCACAAAGTTTCTGACTGATTTCTGATTGTTATAGGCTGGGCGCCTATGAGAAGGGTGGGCAAGGGTATAGGAAAGGATCATGTGAAAAGGAGACATGTCCTTGGTAAATCATTGTAGTACTCAAAGGGAGAAACACTTTAGCTTTTAGTTCTTTTCTTCTTTCCCTTCCTTCTGTAGTTTCTTTAAGAATAAATCACTTTAAGGTATAGTCATTTGAGATATCATTGTCTAGCACTGGCAATAATTCTTAAAGAAACTCTTTCCTATTATACAGACCTATAATAGTTATACTTTTCAATATTTGACCTTTCTTTATACCCCCTCCTTTTTTCTACTATAGATAATAATAACAATAATATAGACCTATGCCATAATAGCTCCCAAGAGTCCACCTTTTATTCAAGTCAGTCTCAGTTCAATGGACCACCTATAGCAGTGACTACTACACCTTTGCCAATAGGTGCCCTGACATTATAAACCCCCTAAGCCTAAACTTCAGAAAACCCCCTAGCCTCCTAGCCTCCCTAAGTTATTTATATATAACAATGACTATAACAAGTCCTCCCCCTACTATATACCTTTGAAGGAGACTGAAAGAAATACCTAGACTAGTGCCTAGATATAATAAATAAGATCCTTATAGATAGGGAAGCTATAGGGCTACCCTTAGCTCAACTTATTTATATTATCTCCTACCTATAAGGTATAGCTAAGGCTAGCTGCTATGAATTCACTATAAGACTCCAGGGTAAACTAAACCTAGAAGTAGGAGAATTATTTAACTATTTAGATAAGACCTATAAGGACCTAAGTGTAGAAGACTACTACATAGCCCTATTGTAAACCCCTTAAGGCAATACTCTATTCTAGGAATTCTTCCCTATATTCAAGGGTCACCTCTTATAAGTTAGAGGTCTAGCCTAGTATGATAATACAAAGATTTCCTACCTGACAAGTATTATAAACCCTGACTTATATACCCTTATATCACTAATAGGAATAGATGACCTGACCTTTGACTAGTACTATGATTTAGTAATGTAATATTCAATGAACCCTAGGGGCCTGAAAATAGTCACTAGGAATACTTAACCCCTACCTCCTACCCCCTCTAGTAGGGAACTAATAGACTAGATACATTCTTATAATATATACACTTGACCTACCTATAATACATTTAGTAAGAAGTTCCTAATAGACTAGGAGCTTAAAGGAAAGTGAGTGAAATAGGTGTCAGCAGAGGAAATAATAGCCTGAAGAACTGCTAAAGTGTATTTGTATTACACTTATCCAGGGTATAGCACCTCTAGATGCCCCCTGTTAGCTACTATTAACCTATCTAGATACATAGGGGCCAAAGCAAACACTACTTAGGTCCAGTCATAGTGGAAAGCTCCTGATATAGATAATATAATAGAGGCTAGAGATAAAGCTACTGTGATACTAGAAAGCTAATGTGTATAGCTGAAAAGCACCTACTATATAAGACATTAGAATAGGAATAGATGTAGTTTAAGAAAAAGATAATTAGCTAGACTTTCTAGACTAGTATAGTTATAAATTCCTGACATGTAATTATAGTATTGATAGACAATAGGTATAAATCCTTTACTACTATCAATGAAAACACTATTAACCTCCTGAAACTAAAGTATATAAAAATAGAACCCTATACCCTAAAAGGTGTAAATAAAGAGTCAGTCCTAGATATAGTGGTATATTTAGACTTAGATATCAGTAGTGCCTAAATACACTGAGCATTTACATATGTAGTGCTAGGCCAAAGTGAAAAACTAATTCTAGGAATACTATAGATAGAGTAGAATAGTGCTGTAATCTCCCTAGATAGTAGTATCATAGAACTCCATCTCCCTGATGTAATCTATAAGGTTCACCCTATCTCCTAGTATAATAAAGTACAATGACCTAAGGCACTTATAGGAGCTATTATAGCTACCTAAATACTAAGAGATAAATGTAGAATATATAAAGGTGAAGAACCTATTGTTTTTATAGCCACTATTATAGATAATGAGAAAGCCCTGTAAGTCAAGAGTAAGACAGACCTAAAGATAAAAGTGCTAAAAATATACTAGGAACATTTAGGAGTCTTTAAGGATAAATAAGATGAAGAAATCCCCTACTACCTAGGAATAGACTTAGAAATCTACCTAGAGAAAGATGAGAATAGCAAAGAAAAGCAAGCTCCCTAGGGCCCCCTCTATAGTATATCATAGGATGAACTACTAGTCCTGAGAAAAACCTTACTAGAACACCTGGATAAAGGGTACATATGAGCTAGTCAATTAGCTACTATAGTACTAGTTGTATTCACTAAGAAACCTAGAGGGGGTCTATGGTTTTATATAGATAATTATAGTTTGAATATAATCACTATCAAGGATAGATACCCTCTCCCCCTTATATATAAAACTCTCTACTAAGTAGCTAAGGTATAATAGCTAACTAAACTATATATATATATAGCTTTCTATTAGATCAGAGTAAAAGAAGGTGATGAGTAGAAAATAGTGTTCAATACACACTATAGTCTCTATAAGTAGAAGGTAATACCCTTTAGGCTTTTAAATAGATCAGCTGTCTTCTAATACTATATCAACTAGGTACTGAGGAATTATCTCAATAACTTCTATTCAGCTTATATAGATGACATTTTGATCTATATAAATAGGATAAAGCAGGAGTACTAAGAGCATGTCCTAAAGGTACTAGTAGAACTAGAGAAAGCTAGGCTTGAACTAGATGTAGACAAGTATAAATTCAAGGTTAAGAAAATAAAGTACTTAGGGTTCATCATTGAAGTAGGAAAGGGTATTAGTATAGACCCTAGAAAAGTCAAAGCAATCTCTACCTAGGAAGCCCTAAAGATAGTCAAAGGAGTCTAATCCTTCCTAGGATTCATAAACTTCTACTAGACTTTTATCAAAAACTTCATAGAGCTCATAGCCCCCTTAGTAGAGTTGATAGGAAAGAATAAACCATTTGTCTAGGGGGAACACTAAGAACAAGCCTTCTAGATATTAAAAGACTACTTCTGCTATAGAGGCTTGTTAGTAGGATAGGACCTAGACCTTGATATAGATATAATAGTAGTAGAGAGTAATGCTTCTAGCTTTAGTATTAGAGGATGCCTCTTATAGAATAGACTACTAGTCACCTTCTTCTCTAGGAAAATGAATGAGGCTAAATAAAATTATCCTATCTATGACAAAGAACTACTAGGAGTAATAGGCTACTTCAAAGAATAGTATCTAATGCTCTAAGGCCTAGTAGGCTTTAACCTTATCACAGATCATAAGAACTTGGAATATTTCACTAAAAAATAGTTGCTCAATGAAAGACAAGTGAGATAGTCTGAATTCTTATAATCCTTACCCCCCTTCAAGGTTATACACCACCTAGGACACCTTAACCAAGCTGCTGATACACTGTCCAGGAGAGAACAGGATGAACTAGAGGATCTAAGAGAAGGGTGAGAACTCTAGCTATAGAAACCCTATCAAGTCAATTATCTCTATGCAATACCTACCCAAACCCTAAATAACCTATTTAAGAAAGTAGACCTCTAGAATTTATAGGAAAAGGCTATGAAGGAAGACATAGACATAGAAGCTATTTAGAATACCCTTTGAAATCAAGACTCCACTAAGATACCTAAAGATATATATAGATAACTAGGGGACTTTAGTGAGAAAGATAGCTATCTATTCTATAGAAATAGGATATAGATACTAAACTATAAACCCTTGAGAATAAGACTTTCACAGGAGGCCTATGATAGATAAGTGATAGGCCACCTAGGATAGGATAGTATAATTGAGATCCTATATTAGTAATTTTATTAGCTAGGTCTAAACTCAGATGCTAGGCAGTTTATATATAATTATAATATTTATAGAAAAGGAAAAGTTTAGAGACAAAAGAAATAAGGCATCCTCTAACCCCTCCCTATCCTAGACTAATAATAGAAATAAGTCTTGATAGACTTTATAGGTCCCCTCCTAAAGTATGAGGACATAGGCAATAAATACATTATAGTTATCACTGACAGGCTCATAGGAAGTATTATTCTATATACCCTACTAAATATTTAGATAGATATAGTTATTACCTATTTCAGTGAATATCATTATAGTCACTATAGCCTCCCTGATTCTATTATCTCAGATAGAGGGCCCTAATTCACAAGTGGTTTCTAGAGACACCTATGTAAACTACTAGGGGTAGAATAGAAGCTAATAATAGCCTACTATCCATAGTCAAATAGGGGTATAGAAAGAGTAAACCAGGAGATCCAGGCCTACTTATAGGTATTTATTAACTTTATATAGTTAGACTAGGACAAGCTACTCCTATTAGCTATACTAGCTATTAATAACTGACTATTAGTACTACAAGTAAATATCAGCCCCTTCTATATAAGTCATAGATACTATATAGACCTAATCCAAGTGACTATTCTAGAAGTAGAGTATAGTATAGAAGGTTCAAACTATAGATAGGCAGAAGTATTAGTAGAGTGTATAGTAGATATAAATAATATAATAGCTAGTGCCCTAGCAGTAGCTTAATAACACCTAGAAGACTGACCTCAATGTCCTATAGAGCTATACTAAATCAGAGATCAAGTCTAGCTCACTATGAGGAACCTCTAGACAATAAGAATATCCTATAAGCTAGACTAGCTATACTGAAAGTTCATAGTCATAGGGACACTAATACCTTTGACAGTAGAACTAGATGTCCCTAAAGGAATATATAATGTATTCTATATAGACTGTATAGAAAAAGCTATAAAAGACCTACTTCCTAGTCAGCAATAAGCCCTAGAAGAACCCCTAGGTATAGTAAATGAAGATAGAGAGGAAGAATAGGTAGTAGAAGACATAGTATAGGCCTGAGGTAAAGGAAGTAATAGAAAAGCCTTAGTAAAATAGTTAGGTTAGGATGATCTAATATAGGTACCCCTAGACAACATCAAAGACACCTAAGCATTAGACCACTAGGAAGCAAAATAGGGTCTGATCTCAGAGAATGATAGACCTCCTATGACAAGAGGACATTATCCTAAGAAAGGAGGGGGGTGATGTTATAGGCTAGGCACCTATGAGAAGGGTGGGCAAGGGTATAGGAAAGGATCATATGAAAAGGAGATGTGTCCTTAGCAAATCATTATAGTACTCAAAGGGAGAAACACTTTAGCTTTTAGTTCTTTTCCTCTTTCCCTTCCTTCTGTAGTTTCTTTAAGAATAAATCACTTTAAGGTATAGTCATTTGAGACATCATTGTCTAGCACTGGCAACACTGATTGACTGATTTCTAATTGACTGATTTCTGATTGACTGATTTCTAACTGACTGATTGACTGATTGACTGATTGACTGATAAAGCTGAAAGAAAATGATAACAAAGGTGGGTTGTGTTTTATAGATCTGACAATTTGTTATAGGACTAGTAGGTGATACTAAGTTTACTGATTGATGACTTTATTGTCAGATGAGGGAGAAAGGAAGAAACCATCTAAAGCCTTTGCTGGCAGTGCCCCCTCTTTATCTTCTACAAGATTTCCCAGCACATCTAGCTCCACTTTCCCATTCTGGCCTAGTCCCTCATCCTTTGCTAGTCTACCCTCTAATAAGTATAGATCTATATAAGTCAAGCTATTTACATATATAATCAGGTATAATAATAGAGGTTATATTCCCTGAGTCTACTAAATCAGTAGTTGGATAGAATTTATTGACTACTTTATCTACTTCTAAGGAACTTCTAACCTCTAATTTCTTATAATATATTGGTAGCTCTTCTAGTAGTATCTCTTTCCTCCAAAGGTAACTATCTATAGAGGGTACTCTTTTCCTAGGGTCCTAGCCTATAGGCTTGGTGACTCATCTTCTAAACCTTTAGTATTAGAGTCTATGACTAAAGGGGGCTAGGGTATTATATAGGACACCTAGGCCTTTCTTTCTAATAGGTGAGAAGGGGGGGTATAGGGCTACTAATAGTATATAATAAGACCTTATAGTAGAAACACAGTCTATCCAAATAGTATTAGGCAAGGACTTCATCTAAGACCTAGACTACTTATTAGTATTGACCCTCAGGGTTATATACTATATATATCTATGTCTAGTCTATGTAGTCTTCTCCTTTAGTAGTTATAGGAGGCTCTCTAGGGGCTGCTAGGGCCCTCTGTAATACACTAGGATAAGAAGAAAACACTAAGGCTATATAGTAGGCTTTATACTAGTCAACTACCTATATCTCTTACTAAAGCTCTTAGACCTATAGTACCTATGTATTATATTCCTTAGGTAAAATTGTAAAATAGTAGTATAAGATATCTATGATCTTTAGGGAGATAGAAGACTTCAGGAGTTCAATCTTTTAGTAGTCAGTGAACTTATTATAACCTAAGAGGTATAAGAGCTCTTTGAACCACTATAGGTAGGTGTTAAATGACTTATTTCCTTAGTAAAGTTAATATAGAGTATAGCAGGCCTTACCTACTACTATTAGGTCATAATACTTACTATATATTATTTTTAGGAAAGATTCTCCTAAGAGGAGGTAGGTTATATCTAAGCATTAGACCTATACTATAGTATAATATATAGTAGGTCCTTTGAGTTTATTGATTACTATAGTAATGAATTCCTTATTAGTATTTAGGAATTCCTTATTAACCTCCCACTTTATTCAGAGGTATTAGTAGTATATTAGGAAATCTTTAAGATCTCCTTTGAATATAGGAGCCTCTATCTTTAGGTGATATGAGGTGCTCCCTATAGTCTTCTATATAGGTAATCCTAAGCGGTACTTGAATTATATAAATAACTGTCCTCTAGCTTCAACTATAGCCTAGAGCTATGTAATATAGTAGAGGTAGTTTACATAGGCTTTAACTACTTCATCTACTAATTCTAGAGTAGTAGTGTAAGCTACTATTAGGGGGTCTACTTCTATGAAAGGAGCCTAAGGGGCATTCCCTAGCACTTAGGGGTTCATTATAGTTCTATATCTTCTGTAGGTTCTATATCTTCTGTAGGTTCTATATCTTTCATTAGTTCTATAGGTTCTATAGGTTCTATGTCTTCTATTTTATAAGTATATTCCTTATAGTACTAGTGTCACTCAAACAACAAGAGGAATAATTATAATGTAAGGGAGTGAATCAAATTAATAGATATATTGGGATAAGAATAGAAATAATTGTTGAAGAAGTAAGAACTAACTAATACTACATATAATAGAGGGTTCTACACCACTTTATACTAATGGAATGAGGGACTGCTTCTTACTGAAGGTCTAAACCATTAGGACTATTCCAGGGGACAGTCTGAGGGAGGCCTTAATGAATAGGCTGTTTCCAGTGATTGCATCTAAGGTGTCACCTGATGAGTAGGCTGTTTCCAGTGATTGTGTCCAAGACAGGCCCTGACAGATAAGCTGTTTCTAGGGGATTGCATCTAGGGAGAAGGCCCTAGGCAAAGCATCTATGGTTTACAGACCCTAACATACAAGGAATAAAAGATAAGGACATTGCTTAGGGAGTAATATTCAGGTAATAGAGGGAGGTTCTATCTAGTCTATATATCTATATGAGTTATAGTCAATAAGATCTATAGTGGGGTGTAAGGCTAGTAGCAGTGAGTGAGGCTCTAGCATTGAGTAGGACAGTAGTCATACAGGGAACACTAAAGTAGTGTGGAAACAGTAGTCATGTAGGAACAATAGTCATGTAGACAACAGTATTGTTATAGGCTGGGCACCTATGAGAAGGGTGGGCAAGGGTATAGGAAAGGATCATATGAAAAGGAGATGTGTCCTTGGCAAATCATTGTAGTACTCAAAGGGAGAAACACTTTAACTTTTAGTTCTTTTCTTCTTCTGTTCCTTCTATAGTTTCTTTAAGAATAAATCACTTTAAGGTATAGTCATTTGAGACATCATCATCTAGCACCAGTAACAATTCTTAAAGAAACTCTTTCCTATTATATAGACCTATAATAGTTATACTTTTCAATATTTGACCTTTCTTTATACCCCCTCCTTTTTTCTACTATAGATGATAATAATAATAATATAGACCTATGCTATGATAGCTCCTAAAAGTCCACCTTTTATTCAAGTCAGTCTCAGTTCAATAGACTACCTATAGCAGTGACTGCTATACCTTTGCTAATAGGTGCCCTAATATTATAAACCCCCTAAGCCTAAACTTCAGAAAACCCCCTAGCCTCCTAGCCTCCTTAAGTTATTTATATATAATAAGGACTATAACAAGTCCTCCCCCTACTATATACCTTTGAAGGAGACTGAAAGAAATACTAAGACTAGTGTATAGATATAATAAATAAGATCCTTATAGATAGGGAAGCTATAGGGCTACCCTTAGCTCAACTTATTTGTATTGTCTCCTGCCTATAAGGTATAGCTAAGGCTAGCTGCTATGAATTCACTATAAGACTCTAGGGTAAACTAAACCTAGAAGTAGGAGAATTATTTAACTATTTAGATAAGACCTATAAGGACCTAAGTATATAAGACTACTATATAGCCCTATTATAAACCCCTTAAGGTAATACCTTATTCTAGGAATTCTTCTATATATTTAAGGGTCACCTCTTATAAGTTAGAGGTCTAGCCTAGTATAATGATATAAAGATTTCCTACCTGATAAGTATTATAAACCCTGACTTATATACCCTTATATCATTAATAGGAATAGATGACCTGACCTTTGACTAGTACTATGATTTAGTAATATAATATTTAATAAACCCTAGGGGCCTGAAAATAGTCACTAGGAATACTAAACCCCTATCTCCTACCCCCTCTTATAGAGAACTAATAGACTATATATATTCTTATAATATATAAACTTGACCTACCTATAATATATTGAGAAAGAAGTTCCTAATAGACTAGGAGCTTAAAGGAAAGTAAGTGAAATAGGTATTAGTAGAGGAAATAATAGCCTAAAGAACTACTAAAGTATATTTGTATTATACTTATCTAGGGTATAGCACCTCTAGATACCCTCTATTAGCTACTATTAACCTATCTAGACATATAGGGGCTAAAGCAAACACTACTCAGGTCTAGTCATAGTGGAAAGCTCCTAATATAGATAATATAGTAGATACTGGAGATGAAGCTACTATAATACTAGAAAACTAATATATATAGCTGAAAGCACCTACTATATAAGACATTAGAATAAGAATAGATATAGTTTAAAAAAAAGATGATTAGCTAGACTTTCTAGACTAGTATAGTTATAAATTCCTAATATATAATTATAGTATTAATAGATAATAGGTGTAACTACTTCACTACTATTAATGAAAATACTATTGACCTCCTGAAACTAAAGTATATGAAAATAGATCCCTATACCCTGAAAGGTATAAATAAAGAGTTAGTCCTAGATATAGTAGTATATTTAGACTTAGATGTCAGTAGTACCTAAACACACTAAGCATTTGTATATATATTACTAGGCTAAAGTGAAAAGCTAATTCTAGGAATACTATAGATAGAGTAGAATAGTACTGTAATCTCCCTAGATAGTAGTATCATAGAACTCCATCTCCCTGATATAATCTATAAGGTTCACCCTATCTCCTAGTACAATAAAGTATAATGACCTAAGGCACTTATAGGAGCCATTTTAGCTACCTAAATACTAAGAGATAAATATAGAATGTATAAAGGTAAAGAATCTATTATTTTTATAGCTCCTATTATAAATATTGAGAAAGCCCTATAAGTCAAGAATAAGACAGACCTAAAGATGAAAGTACTAAAAATATACTAGGATTATTTAGGAGTCTTTACAGATAAATAAGATGAAGAAATCCCCTACTGCCTAGGAATACACTTAGAAATCCACCTAGAGAAAGATGAGAATAGTAAAGAAAAGTAAGCTCCCTAGGGCCCCCTCTATAGTATATCATAGGATGAACTACTAGTCCTGAGAAAAGCCTTACTAGAACACCTAGATAAAGGGTATATACAAGCCAGTCAATCAGCTATTATAGTATTAGTTATATTTACTAAGAAACCTAGAGAGGGTCTATAGTTTTATATAGACTATTATAGTTTAAATACAATTACTATTAATAATAGATACCCTCTCCTCCTTATATATGAAACTCTCTACTAAGTAGCTAAGGCATAATAGCTGACTAAACTAGATATATATATAGCTTTCTATTAGATTAGAGTAAAAGAAGATTATAAGTAGAAAATAGTATTTAATATTTACTATAGTCTTTATAAGTAGAAGGTAAAACTCTTTAGGCTTTCAAATAGATCAGCTATCTTCTAGTAATATATTAACTAGGTACTAAGGAATTATCTTAATAACTTCTATTCAGTATATATAGATAATATTTTAATCTATATAAATATAATAAAGCAGGAGTACTAAGAGTATATACTAAAGGTACTAGTAGAACTAGAGAAAGCTAGGCTTTAACTAGATATAGATAAGTATAAATTCAAGGTTAAGAAAATAAAGTACTTAGGGTTCATTATTGAAGTAGGAAAGGGTATTCACATAGACCCTAGAAAGGATGAAGTAATCTCTACCTAGGAAGCCCTAAAGATAGTCAAAGGAGTCTAATCCTTCCTAGGATTTATAAACTTCTACTAGACTTTTATTAAAAACTTTATAGAGCTTATAGCCCCTTTAATAGAGTTGATAGGAAAGAATAAACTATTTATCTAGGGGGAATACTAAGTATAAGCCTTCTAGATATTAAAAGACTACTTCTACTATAGAGGCTTATTAATAGGATACAACCTAGACCTTAATATAGATAAAATAGTAGTAGAGAGTAATACTTCTAGCTTTAGTATTAGAGGATACCTCTTATAGAATAGATTACTAGTCACCTTCTTCTCTAGGAAAATAAATAAGGCTAAATGAAATTATCCTATCTATAATAAAGAACTACTAGGAGTAATAGGCTACTTTAAAGAATAGTATCTAATACTCTAAGGCCTAGTAGGCTTTAACCTTATTATAGATTATAAGAACTTAGAATATTTTACTAAAAAACAGTTACTTAATGAAAGATAAGTGAGATAGTCTAAATTCTTATAATCCTTACCCCCTTTCAAGGTTATACACTACCTAGGACAGCTTAACTAAGCTACTGATATATTGTCTAGGAGAGAATAGGATGAACTAAAGGATCTAAGAGAAGGGTAGGAACTCTAGCTATAGAAACTCTATCAAGTCAATTATCTCTATACAATACCTACCTAAACCCTAAACAACCTATTTGAAAAAGTAGACCTCTAGAATTCATAGGAAAAGGCTATAAAGGAAGATATAGATATAGAACCTATTTAGAATACCCTTTGAAATCAAGACTCCACTAAGATACCTAAAGACATATATATACAACTAGGGGACTTGAGTGAGAAAGATAGCTATCTATTCTATAGAAATAGGCTGTGGATACTAAACTATAAACCCTTGAGAACTAGACTTTTACAGGAGGCCCACAATAGCTAAGTGACAAGCCACCTAGGACAGGATAGCACAATTGAGATCCTATGTTGGCAATTTTATTGGCTAGGTCTAAACTCAGATACTAGGCAGTTTATACACAATTACAACATTTGTAGAAAAGGAAAAGTTTAGAGACAATAGAAACAAGGCATCCTCTGTTGACAGTGCTAGACAATGATGTCTCAAATGACTATACCTTAAAGTGATTTATTCTTCAAGAAACTACAGAAGGAAGGGAAAGAAGAAAAGAACTAAAAGCTAAAGTATTTCTCCCTTTGAGTACTACAATGATTTGCTAAGGACATGTCTCCTTTTCATATGATCCTTTCCTATACCCTTGCCCACCCTTCTCATAGGTGCCTAGCCTATAACATCACCCCCCTCCCTTCTTAGGACAATGTCCTCTTGTCATAGGAGGTCTATTATTCTCTGAGATCAGACCCCATTTTACTTCCTAGTAGTCTAATGCTTAGGTGTCTTTGATATTATCCAGGGGTACCTATATTGGATCATCCCAACCTAACCATTTTACTAAGGCTTTTCTATTACTTCCTTTGCCTCAGGCCTATACTATATCTTCTACTACCTATTCTTCCTCCCTATCTTCATTTACTATGCCTAGGGGGTATTCTAGGGCTTATTACTAACTATGAAGTAGGTCTTTTATAGCTTTTTCTATATAGTCTATATAGAATATATTATATATTCCTTGAGGGATATCTAGTTCTACTATCAAAGGTATTAGTATCCCTATGACTATGAACTTTTAGTATAGCTAGTCTAGCTTATAGGATGTTCTTATTATCTAGAGGTTCCTTATAGTGAGCTAGACTTAATCTCTGATTTATGTTGTAGAATTGCTTCTATTCCTTGGTTTCTCTCTCTCCTCTGTCCACCCCTGAGTACTTCAACTATGAGATATTATACTTGGGTTTATGATTACATGTCCTTTCCTCCATGTCTGCTTAGTCATGTTCTGACACACCCCCTCACAAGATTCAATCATAGTGATATACTCAGAGTATAACTCTCATCCTAGCCTAAGTCTGCCATTGTTGCTGGTGCTAGACAATGATGTCTCAAATGACTATACCTTAAAGCAATTTATTCTTAAAGAAAGTACAGAAGGAAGGGAAAGAAGAAAAGAACTAAAAGCTAAAGCATTTCTCCCTTTGAGTACTACAATGATTTGCTAAGGACATGTCTCCTTTTCATGTGATCCTTTCCTATACCCTTGCCTACCCTTCTCATAGGCACCTAGCCTATAACATTACCCCCCTCCTTTCTTAGGACAATGTCCTCTTGTCATAGGAGGTCTATCATTCTCTGAGATCAGACCCTATTTTACTTCCTAGTAGTCTAATGCTTAGGTGTCTTTGATATTGTCTAGGGGTACCTATATTAGATCATCCTAACCTAACTATTTTACTAAGGCTTTTCTATTACTTCCTTTACCTTAGGCTTACACTATGTCTTCTACTGCCTATTCTTCCTCTCTATCTTTATTTACTATACCTAGGGGTTCTTCTAGGGCTTATTACTGACTGGGAAGTAGGTCTTTTATAGCTTTTTCTATATAGTCTATATAGAATACTTTATATAATCCTTTAGGGACATCTAGTTCTATTATCAAAGGTATTAGTATCCCTATGACTATGAACTTTTAGTATAGCTAGTCTAGCTTATAGGATATTCTTATTATCTAGAGGTTCCTCATAGTGAGCCAGACTTGATCTCTGATTTAGTATAGCTCTATAGGACATTGAGGTCAGTCTTCCAGGTGTTATTGAGCTACTACCAGGGCATTAGCTATCATATCATTTATATCTGCTATATACTCTACTAATACTTCTACCTATCTATAGTTTAAACCTTCTATACTATACTCTACTTCTGGAATAGTCACTTGGATTAGGTCTATATAGTATCTATGACTCATATAGAAGGGGCTGATGTTTACTTATAGTGCTAATAGTCAGTTATTAATAGCTAATATAGCTAATAGGAGTAGCTTATCCTAGTCTGACTATATAAAGTTGATGAATACCTATAAGTAGGCCTGGATCTCCTGGTTCACTCTTTCTATGCCCCTATTTAACTATGGATAGTAGGCTGTTATCAGCTTCTATTCTACCCCTAGTAGTTTATATAGGTATCTCTAGAAACCACTTATGAATTAAGGCCCTCTATCTGAGATAATAGAATCAGGGAGGCTATAGTGACTATAATGATATTCACTGAAATAGGTAATGACTATATCTATCTGAATATTTAGTAGGGCATGTAGAATAATACTTCCTATGAGCCTATCAGTGATAACTATAATGTATTTATTACCTATGTCCTTACACTTTAGGAGGAGACCTATAAAGTCTATCAAGACTTATTTCTATTATTAGTCTGGGATAGGGAGGCATTAGAGGATGCCTTATTTCTTTTGTCTCTAAACTTTTCCTTTTCTATAAATATTACAATTGTATATAAACTGCCTGGCATCTGAGTTTAGACCTAGCTAATAAAATTACTAATATAGGATCTCAATTATGCTATCCTGTCCTAGGTGGCCTATCACTTAGCTATCATAGGCCTCCTATGAAAGTCTTATTCTCAAGGGTTTATAGTTTAGTATCTATAGCTTATTTCTATAGAATAGATAGCTATCTTTCTTACTAAAGTCCCCTAGTTATCTATATATGTCTTTAGGTATCTTAGTAGAGTCTTGATTTCAAAGGGCATTCTAAATAGCTTCTATATCTATGTCTTCCTTTATAGCATTTTCCTATAAATTGTAGAGGTCTGCTTTCTCAAATAGGTTGTTTAGGGTTTGGGTAGGCATTGTATAAAGATAATTGACTTGATAGGGTTTCTATAGCTGGAGTTCTCACCCTTCTCTTAGATGCTCTAGTTCATCCTGTTCTCTCCTGGACAGTGTATTAGCAGCTTGGTTAAGGCATCCTAGGTGGTGTATGACCTTGAAGGGGGGTAAGGATTATAAGAATTCAGACTATCTCACTTGTCTTTCATTGAGCAACTGTTTTTTAGTGAAATATTCTAAGTTCTTATAATCTATGATAAGGTTAAAGCCTACTAGGCCTCAGAGCATTAGATACTATTCTTTGAAGTAGCCTATCACTCCTAGTAGTTCTTTATCATAGATAGGATAATTTTATTCAGCCTCATTCATTTTCCTAGAGAAGAAGGCAACTAGTAGTCTATTCTATAAGAGGCATCCTCTAATGCTAAAGCTAGAAGCATTACTCTCTACCACTATTATATCTATATCAAGGTCTAGGTCCTATCCTACTAATAAGCCTCTATAGCAGAAGTAGTCTTTTAATATCTAGAAGGCTTATTCTTAGTATTCCCCCTAGATAAATGGTTTATTCTTTCCTATCAACTCTACTAAGGGGGCTGTGAGCTCTATGAAGTTTTTGATGAAAGTCCAGTAGAAGTTTATAAATCCTAGGAAGGATTAGACTCCTTTGACTGTCTTTAGGGCTTCCTAGGTAGAGATTGCTTTGACTTTTCTAGGGTCTATACTAATACCCTTTCCTACTTTAATAATGAACCCTAAGTACTTTGTTTTCTTAACCTTAAATTCACACTTATCTATATCTAGTTGAAGCCTAGCTTTCTCTAGTTCTACTAGTACCTTTAGGACATGCTCTTAGTACTCCTGCTTTATCCTATTTATATAGATTAAAATGTCATCTATATAAGCTAAATAGAAGTTATTGAGATAATTCCTCAGTACCTAGTTGATATAGTATTAGAAGACAGCTGATCCATTTGAAAGCCTAAAGGGCATTACCTTCTACTCATAGAGACTATAGTATGTATTGAATACTGTTTTCCACTCATCACCTTCTTTCACTCTAATCTAATAGAAAGCTATATGTATATCTAGTTTAGTTAGCCATTATACCTTAGCTACTTAGTAGAGAGTTTCATATATAAGAGGGAGAGGGTATCTATCCTTAATAGTAATTATATTCAAACTATAATAGTCTATATAAAACTATAGACCCCCTCTAGGTTTCTTAGTGAATATAACTAGTGCTATAGGAGCTGATTGACTAGCTCATATGTACCCTTTATCCAGGTGTTCTAGTAAGGTTTTTCTCAGGACTAGTAGTTCATCCTATGATATACTATAGAGGGGGCCCTAGGGAGCTCACTTTTCTTTACTATTCTCATCTTTCTCTAGGTAGATTTCTAAGTCTATTCCTAGGCAGTAGGGCATTTCTTTATCTTATTTATCCTTAAAGACTCCTAAATGTTCCTAGTATATTTTTAGCACTTTCATCTTTAGGTCTGTCTTACTCTTGACTTATAGGGCTTTCTCAATATCTATAATAGTAGCTATGAAAATAATAGGTTCTTCACCTTTATATATTCTATATTTATCTCTTAGTATTTAGGTAGCTATAACAGCTCCTATAAGTGCCTTAGGTCATTATACTTTATTATACTAGGAGATAGGGTGAACCTTATAGATTGTATCAGGGAGATAGAGTTCTATAATACTACTATCTAGGGAGATTACAGCACTGTTCTACTCTATCCATAGTGTTCCTAGAATTAGTTTTTCACTTTAGCCTAGTACTATATATACAAATGCTTAGTGTGTTTAGGTACTACTGACATCTAAGTCTAAATATACTACTATATCTAGGACTAACTCTTTATTTATACCTTTCAGGGTATAGGGTTCTATTTTCATACACTTTAGTTTCAGGAGGTCAACAGTGTTTTCATTAATAGTAGTGAAGGAGTTATACCTATTGTCTATTAATGCTATGATTATATATTAGGAATTTACAACTATACTAGTCTGGAAAGTCTAGCTAATTATGTTTTCTCAAACTATATCTATTCCTATTCTAATATCTTATATAGTAGGTGCTTTTCAGCTATATATATTAGTTTTCTAGCATTATAGTAGCTTCATCTCCAGCCTCTACTATATTATCTATATCAGGAGCTTTCCACTATGACTAGACCTAAGTGGTGTTTGCTTTGGCCCCTATGTGTCTAGATAGGTTAATAGTAGCTAACAGGGGGCTTCTAGAGGTGCAACACCCTGGATGAGTGTAATACAAATACACTTTAGCAGTTCTTTAGGCTATCATTTCCTCTACTGACACCTATTTCACTTGCTTTCCTTTAAGCTCCTAGTCTATTAGGAACTTCTTTCTAAATATATTATAGGTAGGTCAAGTATATGTATTATAAGAATATATCTAGTCTATTAGTTCCCTACTAGAGGGGGTAGGAGGTAGGGGTTAAGTATTCCTAGTGACTATTTTCAGGCCCCTGGGGTTCATTGAATATTATATTACTAAATCATAGTACTAGTCAAAGGTCAGGTCATCAGTTCCTATCAGTGATATGAGGGTATATAAGTCAGGGTTTATAATACTTGTCAGGTAGGAAATCTTTGTATTGTTATACTAGGCTAGACCTCTAACTTATAAGAGGTGACCCTTGAATATAGGGAAGAATTCCTGGAATAGGGTGTTGCCTTGAGGGGTTCACAATAGGGCTATATAGTAGTCTCATATGCTTAGGTCCTTATAGGTCTTATCTAAATAGTTAAACAATTCTCCTACTTCTAGGTTCAGTTTACCCTAGAGTCTTATAGTGAATTCATAGTAGCTAGCCTTAGCTATAGCTTGTAGGCAGGAGACAATGTAAATAAGTTGAGCTAAGGGTAGCCCTATAGCTTCTCTATCTATAAGGATCTTATTTATTATATCTAGGCACTAGTCTAGGTATTTCTTTCAGTCTCCTTCAAATGTATATAGTAGGGGGAGGACTTGTTATAGTCATTGTTATATATAAATAACTTAGGGAGGCTAGGAGGCTGGGGGGTTTTCTGAAGTTTGGGCTTAGGGGGTTTGTGATGTCAGGGCACCTGTTGGCAAAGGTGTAGTAGTCACTGCTATAGGTAGTCTATTGAACTAAGACTGACTTGATTAAAAGGTGGACTCTTAGGAGCTATCATAGCATAGGTCTATGTTATTATTATTATTATCTATAGTAGAAAAAAGGAGGGGGTATAAAGAAAGGTCAAATATTGAAAAGTATAACTATTATAGGTCTATATAATAGGAAAGAGTTTCTTTAAGAATTGTTACTAGTGCTAGATGATGATGTCTCAAATGACTATACCTTAAAGTGATTTATTCTTAAAGAAACTATAGAAGGAAGGGAAAGAAGAAAAGAACTAAAAGCTAAAGCATTTCTCCCTTTGAGTACTACAATGATTTGCCAAGGACATGTCTCCTTTTCACATGATCCTTTCCTATACCCTTGCCCACCCTTCTCATAGGTGCCTAGCCTATAACAGCCATTTCCTCATCCTCAGATCCTGCACTGCATTCTCTAGTTCCCCTCACTTGTGCTTCCCCTGGGATCCTCACCCCTAAGGATTGTCTGAAGGCTGTGTATTCTTTGTCCAGTAGTAGCTTTGTGAGCCCATCCACTGGCATCTCTGATGTTGGCAGGTAGTTGACAGCTATGTGCTTTGCCTGGACTTCTACTCATAGCCATTCATTTACTAGGTCAACATGCCTCATCCTTGAGGTCTGTGGAGTGTGGGTGTTTGTCACTGCCCTGATTGTCTGCTGGTTGTCATAGTGTGTCTTCAGCATTGGTGGAATAGGAACCCATATCACCTTAGCAATGCAGTGTATCCACATTGCCTCCCTGCACACTAATGATGCTGCAATCAATTCTGCTTCCAACATTGAGGTAGAGATGACTGTCTGCTTATTGCTTTTGGTGAAGATGACTATTGATATGAATTTGACTAACTGCCCCTGTGTACTTCTGAGATCTAATCTGTCTGCAAAGCTTGCATCTGAGTAGACCTGGAATGTCAGGACTAGTGTAATGTCTTTTGCCTCTATTGTCAGAAAGGTGTCCTTGGATTGTTGGACATATTCCAGTATGTTGAGTAGTGCTGCCCAGTGTGTTTGGCCTGGGTTCACTACATGTTCTGAGGCAATGCTGACACTAAACTTCAAATCTAGTCTGTGTAATGATCTATGGATCATGTATGGTTCAGGCCCTGCCCTCACCCAGGAAACCATACAATGCACCAAAAGCCCCTTTTTCTCCCTAGCCCCTTCTCCTAGTGTCTTCCTAGTGTCTTCCTCTAGTCCCTCTACTAAAGTGTATATTTCCTAATATACATATAAACCACTTGACTACTATCATTAGTATAGCTCACTTTAGTTCCTTTTAGAACCTATCAAGTTCTTCTTTAATATAGAGCTATTATACAATTGAATCCTCTTATATCTCATGAAGCCTTATATTAGAACTTGATCTTCCTTTTTTTTCTTTTCTCTACTGAATTGTGAATTTTCCCCCTTTATACCTTTGTTTGCCTCTGTCCTCTGTCCTCTGTCCTCTGTCCTCTGTCCTCTATCCACTGTCCTGTCCTCTGTCCCCATTCTAAACTCCACTGCTATAGACCCCTCAAACCCAGCCCAACCCACACATGCTCCTGAGCCTACTATGCTTCTAACACCTATAGAAATGAAGGTAGCACTGTTTGAATTGTATGATAGGCTAAAGTAGTCCTAAAATTCCTAGGAGCAAATGCACTAGAAACTCAAGCAATTAGAGTATACTCAGTAGTGTATGTTCTAGTAGTTCTAGGAGGAAATCAAAACCCTCCAGTAATAAATGACAGCTAGCCTACTGTAGATCACATAAGCCTTCTTCACTCCAACACCTCTAGCCCCCCTAGTAGCACCTAGTACCCTAGCCACCCCCCTAGCCTCTATAAGCCTTCTAGCCCCCTTAGCCCCTATAGGATTTTCAGCCCTAGTGATCCTAGAGGTATAACCTACTAGATGCCCTAAGCCCTACCTCCTAGACATCTACCTCTTCTTAGGAAAGGGGTTAGAAGACTAGGTATAGTCTTAGATAGTAGAGGCTAAGCTAGAATAAGATAGTAATGCTATTAGGAATAATAGTAACTAGTTCACCTACCTATAGATATAGATATCTACTATAGTATAAACCAAGGTATTACTATTATATAGATAAGCTAAGTTAAAGAACTATACTATAGCCTAATTTCTCAAAGCACTAGACACTATATTTCTAGATCCCTATATAGAGGAATATACTAAGGCTGAGCTATACTACCTGAGTCAGGGAAATAATGAACTATTTTTAGTATTCATACTAAAGTTCAAGAACCTACTCCTTAAGGCTAGGATTATTAGTGACTATACTTATATCTTAAGCCTTAAATAATACCTTAATAATAAGCTTGTCAGGGCTATCTATATAGGTATTAAAGCTAAAACCTACTCTACCTTTATCTCTAAGGTCTTCAGCCTAGCCTCTGACCTAGAAGTACTGAGAGGGTGCTAGACCTAGGTGAACATACTCCTTAGATTTAGCTACTAGACACCTGCTCTAGTAACCCTGACCTAGGCTAGTCCTTCACTAGATAAAATAGATTAGTAACTATCCAATGTCCCCCTTAAGCCTATAACCCCAGGGGAGAGGGAGAACCTAGAGTAGATAAACTCATGTTTCTACTACTGTAAACCAGGGCATATATAGTAGAACTACCCCCTTAACTAGGGGTAGCCAGTAGTGACCTAGGCTATAGAAGCCTAGTAACCTGATTGTTGCAGTTGATGACTGTCAATTGAAAAGCGATGTTGCAGAGGGCAATGAAGGTTGAAATAGGGGAGAAGGCAGCACAAGGCTTTGCAACATAAAAGGAACACTGCAGGCCATTCCCCCAGTAAATAGTTTTCTTCCTTTCTTCTTCATCTGACAATAAAGTCATCAATCAGCAAACTTAGTATCACCTACTAGTCCTATAATAAATTGTCAGATCATCAAAACACAACCCACCTTTGTTATCAGTTTTTTTTCAGCTTTATCAGTCAATCAGTCAATCAGTCAATCAGTCAGTCAGAAATCAGTCAATCAGAAATCAGTCAATCAGAAATCAGTCAGAAACTTTGTGAAACTTTCAGAACATTCAGATTTTATGAAATATCAAAAAGAAAAGAGAAGCAGATGCCTACTTTTGAGACAGCAGATGAGACTTCCTCAGACTTGGAATCACAACAGTCAACTCCCTCTGAAATAGACATAGACATAGCTCCTGTATATGTGCTAGCTCCCCCCTGCTCCTAAAACTTTCCTCAGTTCAATGGCAATAAGGGTATATACTACATCTGGAGATGTCAGATGTCAGCTATACTGCTACTACATGAGTATACTGATGTGACATGAGTAGTGGCAGTGATGTAAGTAGCCTTAATGGGAGAGGTAAATGAGAGTACAGGCAGTGAACTTGAACACTTGGGAAAGATGGCCAGATCTACAGTAGCAGAAGTCTAGAAGGTCCTAGATGATTGTTTTGAAGACCCCCTCTTTCAGGTGAGGGCAAGTGAGTAGCTCAAAAACATCTAATAGGGAAACAAGACACTAGATTAATACATCTCTGAGTATTGTGATCTCTTACAGCAAGCTAGAGGTGACAGCTATCCTAAGGATGTGAAAATTCAAGGTCTTATGAGAGGGCTCAACAATGCCCTCTATAAATAGATAGTAATAATCCCAATGTGTCTCACCCTGACTAGCTAAATCAAATTACTACACTGTGTTTCACAGTGAATAGAAGAAGTGACACAGTGAAAGAGCAGAAAGAAGAAGCCTATCCTTTTTACACAGCTAGCAAAGATCTATGAGGGTGACCCTATAGATATTGATATGAACACTAGCCAGGTGAGGAGTAGGTTATAGTGACCAGTGTAAGGATCTGGACCTAGCCTCCTAACAGACAATACATACTGAGGCAAAATGTCAAAATAGGTCTTGAAAGAAGTACTTCAGGTGTAGAAGGACATAGGTATTTGCCTGTATTGCATATGACCAGGTTGTATAGTGCAAGTCTATCCAATGAAGCCAGTAAGAAACCCCAATAGGCAAGTGACATAGACTAATAACATAAATACAATGAGGGAGGTTCCCCTAGAGTCCCTTGAGGATGTTTGAGGAATCAGGAAAAGAGTAGGCCCTATATGAAGTCATATACAGGTGTACTAAGGAAGTGATGATAGGAAGAAAGAAAGTTAGCTACTAGTAGACTTATGGGAAAAGGTATAGAGGAGTAGAATGGAGTGTGAACTCCTATTAGTAGATGTCTTAGTGAATAATAAAGTAATTACCACAGGACTTATTGATCCAGGCTCCTCTACATATAACACAGTCTCAGAGTCTTTTGCAAAGCATACTAACCTTCATAGAATCCCTATATAA
This sequence comes from Ceratocystis cubensis, assembly GCA_038382285.1. Lineage (NCBI taxonomy): Eukaryota > Fungi > Ascomycota > Sordariomycetes > Microascales > Ceratocystidaceae > Ceratocystis > Ceratocystis cubensis. The sequence continues at coordinate 44,486 of JAYXTC010000779.1, forward strand.
ACACAGACAGTGAGAGGAATATTAGGAGCCCAAGGGGTTATTACTAAAGTGGCACACATGTCACTAGACATAGAAGGACACTATAAGCAAGATATTTTTACTTACATTATCCTAGGAAACAAGTACAACATAATACTAGGGCTCCTATAGATCAAATAATAAGAAGTGAACTATACACTAAAGTCTGACTAACTCTTTATTACATCCTCAGGCATAGTAGTAGAGAAGATAGGTGTCAGAGAGAGGAGAGTAAAATAGTAAGGGATAATAGGAACACTATCTTAAGTGAGCACAGCAGTGTATAGTGTAATAGTAAAACAAGCCAAGAAGAAGGGACAGGAGTCAACTATTTTTATTACTAGCCTTGAAGACATTAATAAGGCACTCCAAAAGAAGAAAGACCTAACCCTAGAAGAAATAAAAGCCTTACTACCAAAGCAATATGCTGACCTATAGGGAGCATTTGCACATGCTAGAGAAAAGCTCCCACTACACTGACCAGGGCTAGATATAAAGCTGGAATTAGAACTAGGCAAAGAGGCTCTATAGGGACTATTATACCAAATGTCAAGGGATAAACTACTAGTACTAAGAAAGACCTTAACAGAACTCATAGAGCAAGGTTTTGTTAGAGTAAGCAATTCTCCAGCTAGTACACTAGTGCTGTTTACTAGAAAGCCAGGAGGTGGACTCCAATTTTGCATTGATTACTAGGCACTAAATGCCATCCTTAAGAAAGACAGATACCTAATCCCTCTCATTCAGGAGACACTACAGATGATATTAAGCATAAGATAGCTCACTAAACTAGACATTCAAGCTGCTTTTCACTGTATTCACATTGAAGAAGGAGATGAATAGAAAATAGTATTCTAGACAAGATATAGTGCATATGAGTAGATAGTCATACTATTTAGACTAGTAAACAGACCCTCAATCTTTTAACAATATATCAATCATGTGCTATATGAATTCCTAGATGACTTCACCTCAGTATACATCAACAATATTATAGTATATTCTTTAGGAATAAGAGCAGATCACTAAGAAAAAGTGAGGAGAGTACTATATAAGCTCAAAGAAGCAGAACTGAGGTTAGACCTAGGAAAATATGAGTTTGAGGTTAAGAAAGTCAAGTATCTAGGGATGATTGTCATAGCAGGACAAGGCATTTCAATGGATCCAGAGAAGACAGAAGCCATAGGGAACTAGAAGCCTCCTACCATAGTGAAAGGTATATGAGTGTTCCTAGGCTTTGCCAACTACTACTATGATTTCATTAAAGACTTCATAACAATTACAACACCATTGGTAAAGCTAACTAAGAAAGATGAACCATTTGTTTAGAGCACTGAAGTGTAAAAGTCATTTGAATAGCTGAAACATATATTCTAGAACAGTGAGATACTGGTAAACTGGGACCCTGAAGCCTAGATATAGCTGGAAACAGATGCTTCAGGAGTAGGAATTGGTACAGTTCTTTCACAAGGCATAGAAGGACAGAAGCAACCTGTTACCTTCTTTTTATGAAAAATGAACACTGTAGAGCAAAACTACAGTATTCATGACAAAGAGCTCCTAGCAGTCATTGAAGCCATATGTAAGTGGAGAGGTGAAATACAAAGCCTAAAAGAGTTTACATTGATAGTAGACCATAAGAACCTCAAGCACTTTAGAAAGAAGCAGATTCTCTCAGAAAGACAGGTCAGGTGGATGCAACACATGGAAGAACTTCCACCTTTCACTACAGTCCACTGACCAGACTGTCTGGCAGTAGTCCTAGATGCCCTCTTATACAAAGATGAGTTTGATAACCTAGAAGAGTGAGAATAGAGCAGAACCTAGAGACTATGGAAAGAAGACTAGGAACTGAGACTAGACACACATATACAAGTGCAGCAGATGAATAACCTATTCAGATCAAGTGTGGAGCTAGAGGAACTGTGGCAGCAAGCCCTATGGAAAGACAAAGACTATGAAATGATTGCCTAATATATCTGAGAGAAGAAACAATTCCTAGTATCATTAGTTCTACCAAGATCAGTACAAATAGTAGATTGTGAGATATAAGATAATGTAGTAAGACATTGACACACTGTCTAGATACCTAAATGTGACTGGTTGAGAGGAGCACTTCTATAGAAGCATTATGACAACCCAATTTCAGGCTATAGGGGAAGAGATATAACTGCTATAGCACTCAGGAGGCAATTCTTTTAGCTAGGACTTGATAATAATGTCAAGAGACTGGTAAAGAACTATAACTAGTGTAGGAGAGCAAAACCCTGGTGAGAAAAGCTATATAGACTACTGAAGCCATTACTAATCCCCTCACAAGTATAGCAAGGAATCTCCATAGACTTCATGACACATCTACTAGGAAATGTGGAAAACCTATTAGTAGTAACTTGCTGACTGATAGGAAATGTGATACTAGTCCTATTGAAGGACATTGAGATAGAAATAGTAATTAATATAGTCATCACACATGTATATATATACCACAGACCTCTAGCATGGATTGTCAGTAATTGTAGATAGTAATAGGTGAGTGAGATATGGAAAAGGTTGTGTGAAGTACTAGGGATTGAGAGGAAGCTCTCAATAGCATACTACCCTCAGACAGATAGAGGCACTGAGAGAGTAAATCAGGAAGTATTTTTCTACCTATGAACATGTATTGCAATAGATCAAGAGGACTGGCTGAAGTGGATTCCTCTAGCACAACTCTCTTTGAACAACCACCCCCAGCCCTACTGCTATGGAGTTAGTCTATTCTTTCTCACACATAGCTATAACATCACAGCAGTACAGCTAGAAGAGATTGATAGAAGTACTAATAGAAGTAGAGCAGTAAAAGCAGAAGATGTGGCTATCAAGCTTACAGAGCTGAAAGACTAGGCCCAGGTGGTAGCTATAGACTTACAACAGAACATAGAGAACTAAGCTAATTGACATCATAGCCTAGCACTAATCATAGAAGCTGGAGACAGTGTCTAGTTGAAATTGCAAAACATATAGATAGGCAGACCAAGTAAAAAGCTTGACTAGGTCAATGCCAAATACAAAATAGTCAAGCAAATATCCCCTATGAACTACAAGTTAGATATCCCTGGGAATGTTTATAAGGTGTTTCATATAGACTTGCTTAGACCAGCAGTAAAGGACCCTTGGCCTAGCTAGAACAAGGAAGCTGAAGTAGCATGAGGCCTGATGATTTCAGAGGAAGGCTATGAGCTATAGCATATAGATGAAATCTTATGTGCAAATAGCAAAGGGAGTACCTAGAGGGTTTAGGTAAAGTGGACTAGATTTGGCAAACCAACTATAGAACTAATAGATCTAATCCTAGAAACCAACTTACAGGTAATAGACTATTAGGAAGCAAAATAGGGACCTATCATAGAAAACAATAGCCCTAAAGACCTATACCTGATAAAATCAGGAAACCTTCAGGTGAAGTGGGCTAGACTCCTAGATTCTATATAATCTGGTGATGGGTGACAGAAAGGACAAAGCAACCTAGAGAAGGAGAAATATATTACAGTTGATGACTGTCAATTGAAAATCAATGTTACAGAGGGCAATGAAGGTTGAAATAGGGGAGAAGGCAGCACAAGGCTTTGCAATATAAAAGGAACACTACAGGCCATTCCCCCAGTAAATAGTTTTCTTCCTTTCTTCTTCATCTGACAATAAAGTCATCAATTGGCAAACTTAGTATCACCTACTAGTCCTGTAACACTGATAATACCCTAGTCCCTACTAAACACCTGGAAGACTACTAGGCCTAGATGACTATCACTATCTAGTGCCTGAAGAGGAGATAATTACTAAGAAAGAAATAGGAGTAATAGGTACTTATATAGATATAACTCTAAATAAATATATCTTTACTACTGTATTTATTAATAATAGATACCTCTATCTAGCTACTATTTCCCTATATACTACTCTTAGGTGTAAAGCTACTACCCTACCTATTATACCCTATCTAGTTAAATAAGTCATCAGTGACCTAAACCCCCTAATAATAACCTAGATCACTATGATTAACTTAGGCCTTAGGGGTTATAATGAAAAACTCTATATATATATTATCCCTAACTAGATAGAAGACCTAATACTAGGCTAATATTAGCTAATAGACTACAATACCTCTATATACCTAGCCTAGAATGAAGTCCTCTTATAATAACCCTTTAGACTCTACCTTATAACTACTCCCCTTGACCTAGATACTATAGCTATTTCCTAGTGTATAATATAGGTACTCTAGGGCTAAGTTACTAAGACTAAAGGCATCTATATCTTTTTAGCCTCCCTCTATGACATTAAGAAAGCCTTATAAACCAAGATCTATACTAACCCCTGAATATCTTGCCCTAGCTAGCTACTCCTAGTCATCAGTACATTTGATAGAAAGAAGGCTACTACTCTACTACTATTACAACTAGGGCTAGACACTGAGATCTGACTAAAGCCAGATGAATCAACCCCTATATGTCCCTTGTATTCTATGAGTAGAGAGGAGCTGCTAGTCCTATAGAAAACCCTATACAAGCTCCTTGACTCTGGCTTCATTTAGGCTAGTAGTGCTAAAGGAGGAGCCCTAGTGATCTTTATCAAGAAACCTAGTGGAGGCATTCACTTCTACATTGACTACTATACCCTGAATAATACTATAGAGAAGGATAGATACCTACTACTACTCATCTATAACACCCTCTATAACATTGTATCAGCTAAATACATCTCTAAAGTCAATGTTATCTCTACTTTCCACTATCTTCAAGTCAAAGAAGACTATGAACTATAGACTATTTTCTATACCTACCTTAGCTCCTTTAAATAGCTAGTAACTCTATTTAGCTTAAGTGGAGCACTAGCTTCCTTCTAGCAGTTCATTAACTATGTCCTTTCCTAGTGGCTAGGCATTACCTACTTAGCCTACCTAGATGATATAGTGATCTATACTTTAGCTTCTAGAGAAGACTACTATAAGCTTATCTATTAGATCATTAAGGCCCTAGACAATATAGGCCTCTAACTCAACTAGGATAAGAGTGATTTCAAATCCTCTTCAATCAAGTATCTAGGCTTTATTATAGAGCCTAGCATCAGAATCTACACTAACCCTGAAAAGACCTATACAATTTAAGAATAGGAAGCCCTGACCTCTATACATAGCCTCTATAGCTTCTTAGGCTTTATAAACTTCTCCTACTATTTCATTAAGAACTACTTGACTCTAGTAATACTATTGACTATACTAACTAAGAAAGACTAACTATTTATTTAGGGCCTAGACTAGTAAGAAGTTTTTGATAAGCTCTACTAGGCCCTTATCTCTATACCTATCCTAGCTACCTATAATCCTAATCACCCTACTATCATTGAAGTAGATTCCTCTAGATAGGTAATAGGAGCCTTATTAAGATAATAGGGCCTAGATTCCCATTAGCAGCCTGTTATATACTTCTCATAGAAAATTACCCTAGCTAAGGTCAACTATCCTATCTATAATAAGGAAATATTAGTAATCTTTTCCTACTTGAAATATGAGCACTCTTTCTTAGCTAGTATTACATTCCAAGTATATACTGACTACTATAACCTCATCTACTTCTAAACCTATTAGACCCTCTTAGAATATTAATACTACTAGTCCTATGAATTATCTGAATTCAACTCTATACTAATATACAGACCTAGAACAATATAAGTCACCTCTAATGCCCTATCCTAATATGACTAAGACCTCCTATATAACCTATCTGATAATAGACTATAATCTCAAGTTCACTAGATGCTATACCCCTATAGTAAGAACTTTATTATCACTATAGTAATATAGGCTAAAAACCCTAATAAAGACCTAGAAGGCTTAGAAGTCACTCCTTACCTAGGTCTTCTATCCCTATTCACTGACCTAGAACTCTATAACCTATAGGATAGTATACTGAGATATAATGAGAGATACTAGTAAGCCTACTCAGTAGTATAAGAAAAAGTATATACATTCCCTAATGACTAGGGCCTGCCTTAGCAAATCAGTGAATACTCCCTTGACTCAGAAATACACCTCTTATAGCAGGAGCACCTATGGATCCTAGCCTATGAGCCACTTTATATAGTAATAATTCAAGCTACCTATGATTTAAGTCTAATAGGCTACCCTAGTACTACTATCACATAGGACCTCATAAGCCACTCCTACACCTAGCCTGGGTTAATAGAAGATATATAGTGCTTTATAAGAAACTATGACACTTATAGATAGAGTAAAATATAGTGGGAATAGAAGTATAGCCTCTTAAAACCCCTCCTAATCCTAGAATAGACTTAGTAAGAAATTACAGTTGATTTTATTGTTGACCTTCCATCCTCTAATAGGCACACTATCATTATAGGTGTCACTGACTAGCTATCAAAGTCTAAAGTCCTCATACCCCTGAAGTCTTCCACTACTCATAATATAGCTAAAGCTTTCTTAGTCTATGTATTCACTCACTATAGAACCCTACATATCATTACCTCTGACTAAGGTCTATAATTCATTAGCCTTTTCTAGGCTGAAGTATACTGTTGCTGGTGCTAGACAATGATGTCTTGAATGACTATACCTTAAAATGATTTATTCTTAAAGAAACTATAGAAGGAAGGGAAAGAAGAAAAGAACTAAAAGCTAAAGTGTTTCTCCCTTTATGTACTACAATGATTTGCCAAGGACATGTCTCCTTTTCATGTGATCCTTTCCTATACCCTTGCCTACCCTTCTCATAGGTGCCTAGCCTATAACATCACCCCCCTCCTTTCTTAGGATGATGTCCTCTTATCATAGGAGGTCTATTATTCTCTGAGGTCAGACCCTATTTTACTTCCTAGTAGTCTAATGCTTAGGTGTCTTTGATATTATCTAGGGGTACCTATGTTAGATCATCCTAACCTAACTATTTTACTAAGGCTTTTCTATTACTTCCTTTGCCTCAGGCCTATACTATGTCTTCTACTACCTATTCTTCCTCTCTATTTTCATTTACTATACCTAGGGGTTCTTCTAGGGCTTATTACTAACTAGGAAGTAGGTCTTTTATAGCTTTTTCTATATAGTCTATATAGAATATATTATATATTCCTTTAGGGATATCTAGTTCTACTGTCAAAGGTATTAGCATCCCTATGACTATGAACTTTTAGTATAGCTAGTCTAGCTTATAGGATATTCTTATTATCTAGAGATTCCTTATAGTGAGCTAGACTTGATCTCTGATTTAGTATAGCTCTATAGGATATTAAGGTCAGTCTTCTAGGTATTATTAAGCTACTACTAGGGAACTAGCTATTATATCATTTATATCTACTATATACTCTACTAATACTTCTGCCTATCTATAGTTTAAACCTTCTATACTATACTCTACTTCTGGAATAGTCACTTGGATTAGGTCTACATAGTATCTATAACTCATATAGAAGGGGCTGATATTTACTTATAGTACTAATAGTTAGTTATTAAAAGTTAGTATAGCTAATAGGAGTAGCTTATCCTAGTCTAACTATATAAAGTTGATAAATACCTATAAGTAGGCCTGGATCTCCTGGTTTACTCTTTCTATACCCCTATTTAACTATAGATAGTAGGCTGTTATTAGCTTCTATTCCACCCCTAGTAGTTTATATAGGTGTCTCTAGAAACTACTTATGAATTAGGGCCCTCTATCTAAGATAATAGAATCAGGGAGGCTATAGTGACTATAATGATATTCACTGAAATAGGTAAAAACTATATCTATCTAAATATTTAGTAAGGTATATAGAATAATACTTCCTATAAGCCTATTAGTAATAACTATAATATATTAATTACCTATATCCTTATACTTTAGGAGGGGACCTATAAAGTCTATTAAGACTTATTTCTATTTTTAGTCTAGGATAGAGAGGGGTTAGAGGATACCTTATTTCTTTTATCTTTAAACTTTTCCTTTTCTATAAATATTATAAATATATATAAACTATCTAGTACCTAGGTTTAGACCTAGCTAATGAAATTACTAATATAGGATCTAAATTATACTATACTATCCTAGGTAGCCTATTACTCAGCTATTATAGGCCTTCTATAAGAGTCTAGTTCTTAAGGGTTTAGAGTTTAGTATCTATAGCCTATCTCTATAGAATAGATAGCTATCTTTCTCACTAAAGTCCCCTAGTTATTAATATATATCTTTAGGTATTTTAGTAGAGTCTTGATTTCAAAGGGTATTCTAAATAGCTTCTATATCTATATCTTCCTTTATAGCATTTTCCTATAAATTCTAGAGGTCTACTTTCTTAAATATATTGTTTAGGGTTTAGGTAGGTATTATATAGAGATAATTAACCTAATAGGGTTTCTATAGCTAGAGTTCTTACCCTTCTCTTAGATCCTCTAGTTCATCCTATTCTCTCCTAGATAGTATATCAATAGCTTAGTTAAGGTGTCCTAGGTAGTGTATAACCTTGAAGAGAGGTAAGGATTATAAGAATTCAGACTATCTCACTTATCTTTCATTAAGTAACTATTTTTTAGTGAAATATTCCAAGTTCTTATGATCTATGATAAGGTTAAAGACTACTAGGCCTTAGAGCATTAGATACTATTCTTTGAAGTAGCCTATTACTCCTAGTAGTTCTTTATTATAGATAGGATAATTTCATTTAGCCTTATTTATTTTCCTAGAGAAGAATATGACTAGTAGTCTATTCTATAAGAGGTATCCTCTAATACTAAAACTAGAAGTATTACTCTCTCCTGCTATTATATCTATATTAAGGTCTAGGTCCTATCCTACTAATAAACCTCTATAGCAGAAGTAGTCTTTTAATATCTAGAAGGCTTATTCTTAGTATTCCCCCTTGATAAATAGTTTATTCTTTCCTATCAACTCTACTAAGGGGGCTATAAGCTCTATGAAGTTTTTAATAAAAGTCTAGTAGAAGTTTATAAATCCTAGGAAGGATTAGACTCCTTTAACTATCTTTAGGGCTTCCTAGGTAGGGATTGCTTTGACTTTTCTAGGGTCTATACTAATACCCTTTCCCACTTCAATAATAAACCCTAAGTACTTTATTTTCTTAACCTTGAATTTATACTTATCTATATCTAGTTAAAGCCTAGCTTTCTCTAGTTCTACTAGTACCTTTAGGATATACTCTTAGTACTCCTACTTTATCCTATTTATATAGATTAAAATATTATCTATATAAGCTAAATAGAAGTTATTAAGATAATTCCTTACTACCTAGTTGATATAGTATTAGAAGATAGCTAATCTATTTAAAAGCCTAAAGGGTATTACCTTCTACTTATAGGGACTATAGTATATATTGAATACTATTTTCTACTCATTACCTTCTTTCACTCTAATCTAATAGAAAGCTATATATATATCTAGTTTAGTTAGCTATTATGTCTTAGCTACTTAGTAGAGAGTTTCATATATAAGGGGGAGAGGGTATCTATCCTTAATAGTGATTGTATTTAAACTATAATAGTCTATATAAAACCATAGACCCTCTCTAGGTTTCTTAGTGAATATAACTAGTGCTATAGTAGCTAATTGACTAGCTTATATATACCCTTTATCTAGGTGTTCTAGTAAGGTTTTTCTCAGGACTAGTAGTTTATCCTATGATATGCTATAGAGGGGCCCCTAGGGAGCTAACTTTTCTTTACTATTCTCATCTTTTTCTAGGTGGATTTCCAAGTCTATTCCTAGGTAGTAGGGGATTTCTTTATCTTATTTGTTCTTAAAGACTCCTAAATATTCCTAGTATATTTTTAGTACTTTTATCTTTAGGTCTATCTTGCTCTTGACTTATAGGGCTTTCTTAATAACTATAATAGTAGCTATGAAAACAATAGGTTTTTTACCTTTATATATTCTATATTTATCTCTTAGTATTTAGGTAGCTATAATAGCTCCTATAAGTGCCTTAGGTCATTGTACTTTATTATACTAGGAGATAGGGTGAACCTTATAGATTATATTAGGGAGATAGAGTTCTATAATAGTATTATCTAGGGAGATTATAGCATTATTCTACTCTATCTATAGTGTTCCTAGAATTAGTTTTTCACTTTAGCCTAGTACTATATATATAAATGCTTAGTGTATTTAGGCACTACTGATATCTAAGTCTAAATACACTACTATATCTAGGACTGACTCTTTATTTATACCTTTTAGGGCATAGGGTTTGATTTTCATATACTTTAGTTTCAGGAGGTTAATAGTATTTTCATTAATAGTAGTAAAGGAGTTATACCTATTATCTATTAATACTATAATCATATATCAGGAATTTACAACTATACTAGTCTAGAAAGTCTAGCTCATTATCTTTTCCTCAAACTATATCTATTCCTATTCTAATGTCTTATATAGTAGGTGTTTTTCAGATATATATATTAGTTTTCTAGTATTATAGTAGCTTTATCTCTACCCTCTACTATACTATCTATATCAGGAGCTTTCTACTATGACTAGACCTGAGTAGTACTTGCTTTAGCCCCTATGTATCTAGATAGGTTAATAGTAGCTAACAGGGGGTATCTAGAGGTACTATACCTTAGATAAGTATAATATAAATAAACTTTAGTAGTTCTTTAGGCTATTATTTCCTCTACTAATACCTATTTCACTTGCTTTCCTTTAAGCTCCTAGTCTATTAGGAACTTCTTTCTAAATATATCATAGGTAGGTCAAGTATATATATTATAAGAATGTATCTAGTCTATTAGTTCCCTACTAGAGGGGGTAGGAGGTAGGGGTCAACTATTCCTAGTGACTATTTTCAGGCCCCTAGGGTTTATTAAATATTATATTACTAAATCATAGTACTAGTCAAAGGTCAGGTCATCTATTCCTATTAGTAATATAAGGGTTCATAAGTTAGGGTTTATAACACTTATCAGGTAGGAAATCTTTATATTATTATATTAGGCTAGACCTCTAACTTATAAGAGGTGACCCTTGAATATAGGGAAGAATTCCTGGAATAGGGTATTGCCTGGAGGGGTTTATAATAGGGCTATATAGTGGTCTTATATACTTAGGTCCTTATAGGTCTTATCTAAATAGTTAAATAATTCTCCTACTTCTAGGTTTAGTTTACCCTAGAGTCTTATAGTGAATTCATAGTAGCTAGCCTAAGCTATGCCTTATAGGCAGGAGACAATATAAATAAGTTGAGCTAAGGGTAGCCCTATAGCTTCCCTATCTATAAGGATCTTATTTATTATATCTAGGTACTAGTCTAGGTATTTCTTTTAGTCTCCTTCAAAGGTATATAGTAGGGGGAGGACTTATTATAGTTATTATTATATATAAATAACTTAAGGAGGCTAGGAGGCTAGGGGGTTTTCTGAAGTTTAGGCTTAGGGGGTTTGTAATGTCAGGGCACCTATTGGCAAAGGTATAGTAGTCACTGCTATAGGTAGTCTATTAAACTGAGACTGACTTGAATAAAAGGTAGACTCTAAGGAGCTATCATGGCATAGGTCTATGTTATTATTGTTATTATTTATAGTAGAAAAAAGGAGGGGGTATAAAGAAAGGTCAAATATTGAAAAGTATAACTATTATAGGTCTATATAATGGGAAAGAGTTTCTTTAAGAATTATTACCAGTGCTAGACAATGATGTCTTAATTGACTATACCTTAAAGTGATTTATTCTTAAAGAAACTATAGAAGGAAGGGAAAGAAGAGAAGAACTAAAAGCTAAAGTATTTCTCCCTTTGAGTACTACAATGATTTACAGAGGACATGTCTCCTTTTCATATGATCCTTTCCTATACCCTTGCCCACCCTTCTAATAGGCACCCAGCCTATAACAAATACTACAGATGATAGAGGGTTCTACACTACTTTATACTAATGGAATGAGGGACTGCTTCTTGCTGAAGGTCTAAACCATTAGGACTATTCCAGGGGACAGTCTGAGGGAGGCCTTAATGAAGAGGCTGTTTCCAGTGATTACATCTAAGGTATCCCCCAATGAGTAGGCTGTTTCCAGTGATTACATCCAAGACAGGCCCTGACAGATAAGCTGTTTCCAGAGGATTGCATCTAGGGAAAAGGCCCTAGGCAAAGCCTCTATGGATTGCAGACCCTAACATAACTGGCCTAACTAGTCTAAAATCACATATCTTAATATAGTGTTAAACCTAACCTTAAAGGCTCTCATATCTTTTATAAATATCAAGGGTATGATATTTGCCTAATACTATAAGACTACTATGTAATATTCCCTAAATCCTAAAAGGCTCTAAGTCATAGCCTAAAGCTTGATAATAGTACTACTAGCAGTGCCTAGGGGCTAGCCTATAGATTAGTCCTGTACCTATATAAGTAATATACCTAGGGCTAAGCACTGATGACCTACCTATAATATGAAAGGCATCACCTATACTATAGACTAGGAATTATAGGGAGGGTATATGAAGTAGGTGATAAAGCAACAGTTAGCTATGTGATGAGTAGCTAGAGTCTACCTATAGCATATAAGACCAGGGTATAGTACCTCCTAGTGCCCCCTTAAGCCTACTATTAATCCAGCTACTTATTAAGTAGTTAATGTCTAGGCTATATAAATAGTAATACTATATAGTATATAGTTAGCTAGCCTTCTAAGGGAATATACTAATCAGCAGGATAATATAGGGTTGGAAAACTGAACTGTATAATAGAAAATCTCCTGTTATATAAGATAGTAGAAAAGGAATTGATATAGTTCTAGGAAGAGAAAATAATAGGTCAGACTTTCTACACTAGTATAGTAATCAACTAATAATATACTCTTACTACTCTAATAGATAATAGTTATAACTTATTTACCATGATTAATGAAGAAACTACTACCCTTCTAAAACTTATATATATTGAAATAAAACCCTGCCCCCTACAATCTATAAATAACTAGTTAGTGTTAAAAGCTATTATTCAATGTGACCTAGATATGAGTAGTTCCTATACCTACTAAGCCTTCATATATATAGTCTCTAGCTAAGCTGAGAAGCTCATCCTGTAAGGCTTCATGAGATACCTGAGGATTCAATTGTATAACAGCTCTGTATTAAAGAAGAACTTGATGAGTTCTAAAAGGAACTAAAGTGAGCTATGCTAATGATAGTGATCAAGTGGTTTATATGTATATTGGGAAATATACACTTTGGTAGAGGGACTAGAGGAAGACACTAGGAAGACACTAGGAGAAAGGGGCTAGAGAGAAAAAGGGGCTTTTAGTACATTATATAGTTTCCTAGGTGAGGGCAGGGCCTGAACCATATATGATCTATAGATCATTACAATCAATCCCTTCCCCTCCTTTGAGGTCACCTAGGGATAGTCAGTGGTCTACTTGTATTCTTCTAGGGCAGCTATGTCTTCAAGGTGTACTAATAGTTCCTAGGTTAGTTCTATATAACCTGTCTATTTTACTAGCACTTGGTATTACTTCCTGTATTTCTAGTGTTGAAGGATCTTGTCCACTTGGTATTCCCCTGTAACTACATTGTCTAAAGCTTCCTCCTGTGATATCAGGGGTAGCTCAGGATTAGAGGACACTTGGGATAGCAATAGGTCTTCTCTATACTAGTAGACTAGGTTGATATAGAATACTAGATAGATACCAGAGGGGGTATTAAGTTTAATAGTATAGGATCTAATAAGGATAATGACTTTTTAGAGTGGTGCTAACTAGTTGAGTTTCTTTAAGGGCTATAGGGTATAGATATTCATGAGTCTTAGGTAGACTCTATTACTGACTTGAAATAATTCTATAGCTTATTAGGCTTTATTAGTGTATCATTCCTCTACTTCTTAGGCTAGGGCTATAGATGCCTAGGAGAATATAGTGGCTTTATAATACTTTACTAGCCAGTTATATCCTGCTATAGCTAGGGAAATACTTGAGCCAGTGGGGTATAGGGCATGATTTTCAATAGGGTCTATATAGTAGCTATAGCAGAAGAAGAATAGGCTAATGCCTATATATACTAAAACCTTATTATTCAAGGCAATCTATGCTTAGGGCAGTAGGAAAGCCTAGTCATCTTATAGGTAGGTTATGAATATCCAGAGGTATATCTCTATTTCCTAGTTCAAGCATTCCTATACTCTATTAGTCTCTAGGTAGAAGGCTATAGATAAACAATAAGTAATTCTAAGTTAGTAGTATACTTCAGCCTAGAAAAGGCTAATGAATTATAGACCTTAGTTAGAGGTGATTATATATAGGGTTCTATAGTGAGTAAATACATAGACTAAGAAAGCTTTAGCTACATTATAAGTAGTAGAAGACTTCAGGGGTATAAGGACTTTAGATTTTGACAGCTAGTCAGTCATACCTATAATGATAGTATATCTATTAGAGGGTAGAAGGTTAATAATGAAATCAACTGTAATTTCTTACTAAGTCTATTCTAGGATTAGGAGGGGTTTTAAGAGGCTACACTTCTATTCCCACTATATTTTACCCTATCTACAAGTGTTATAGTTTCTCATAAAGCACTACACATCTTCTATTAACCTAGGCTAGGTGTAGGAGTAGCTTATAAGGTCTTATGTGATAGTAGTGCTAGGGTAGCCTATTAGACTTGAATCATAGGTAGCTTGAATTATTACTATATAAAGTGGCTTATAGGCTAGGATCTATAGGCACTCCTGCTATAAGAGGTGTATTTCTAAGTTAAGGGAGTATTCACTGATTTACTAAGGCAGGCCCTAGTCATTAGGGAATATATATACTTTTTCTTATACTACTAAGTAGACTTACTAGTATCTCTCATTATATCTCAGTATAGTGTCCTATAGGTTATAGAGTTCTAGGTTAGTGAATAGGGATAGAAGACCTAGGTAAGGAGTGACTTCTAAGCCTTCTAGGTTTTTATTAGGGTTTTTAGCCTATATTACTATAGTAATAATAAAGTTCTTACTATAGGGGTATAGCATCTAGTGAACTCTAGATTATAGTCTATTATTAGATAGGTTATTTCAGAGGTCTTAGTTATATTAGGATAGGATATTAGAGGTGACTTATATTATTCTAGGTCTATATATCAGTGTAAAGTTGAATTCAGATAATTTATAGGACTAGTGGTATTAATATTCTAAGAGGGTCTTATAGGTTTAGAAGTAGATGAGGTTATAGTAGTCAGTATATACTTGGAATGTAATACTAGCTAAGAAAGGGTACTAATATTTCAAGTAGGAAAAGATTACTAATATTCCCTTATTATAGATAGGATAGTTGACCTTACCTAGGGTGAGTTTCTATGAGAAGTATATAATAGGCTACTAAAGGGAATCTAGGCCCTATTATCTCAATAAGGCTCCTATTACCTATCTAGAGGAATCTACTTCAATGATAGTAGGGTGATTAGGATTATAGGTAGCTAGGATAGGTATAGAGATAAGGGCCTAGTAGAGCTTATCAAAAACTTCTTACTAGTCTAGGCCCTAAATAAATAGTTAGTCTTTCTTAGTTAGTATAGTCAATAGTATTACTAGAGTCAAGTAGTTCTTAATGAAATAGTAGGAGAAGTTTATAAAGCCTAAGAAGCTATAGAGGCTATGTATAGAGGTCAGGGCTTCCTATTCTTAAATTGTATAGGTCTTTTCAGGGTTAGTGTAGATTCTGATGCTAGGCTCTATAATAAAGCCTAGATACTTGATTGAAGAGGATTTGAAATCACTCTTATCCTAGTTGAGTTAGAGGCCTATATTGTCTAGGGCCTTAATGATCTAATAGATAAGCTTATAGTAGTCTTCTCTAGAAGCTAAAGTATAGATCACTATATCATCTAGGTAGGCTAAGTAGGTAATGCCTAGCCACTAGGAAAGGATATAGTTAATGAACTGCTAGAAGGAAGCTAGTGCTCCACTTAAGCTAAATAGAGTTACTAGCTATTTAAAGGAGCTAAGGTAGGTATAGAAAATAGTCTATAGTTCATAGCCTTCTTTAACTTAAAGATAGTAGAAAGTAGAGATAATATTGACTTTAGAGATGTATTTAGCTGATATAATATTATAGAGGGTATTATAGATGAGTAGTAGTAGGTATCTATCCTTCTCTATAGTATTATTTAGGGTATAGTAGTCAATATAGAAGTGAATGCCTCCACTAGGTTTCTTGATAAAGATCACTAGGGCTCCTCCTTTAGCACTACTAGCCTAAATGAAGCTAGAGTTAAGGAGCTTGTATAGGGTTTTCTATAGGACTAGTAGCTCCTCTCTACTCATGGAATACAAGGGATATATAGGGGTTGATTTATCTGGCTTTAGTTAGATCTCAGTGTCTAGCCCTAGTCATAATAGTAGTAGAGTAGTAGCCTTCTTTCTATTAAATACACTAATGACTAGGAGTTACCAGCTAGGGCAAGATGTTTAGGGGTCAGTATAGATCTTGGTTTATAAGGCTTTCTTAATATCATAGAGGGAGTCTGAAAAGATATAGATACCTTTAGTCTTAGTAACTTAGGCCTAGGGTACCTATATCATATACTAGGAAATAGCTATAGTATCTAGGTCAAGGGGAGTAGTTATAAGGTAGAGTCTAAAGGGTTATTTTAAGAGGACTTTATTCTAGGCTAGGTATATAGAGGTATTATAGTCTATTAGCTAATATTAGCCTAGTATTAGGTCTTCTATCTAGTTAGGGATAATATATATATAGGGTTTTTCATTATAACCCCTAAGGCCTAAGTTAATCATAGTAATCTAGGTTATTATTAGGGGGTTTAGGTCACTGATGACTTATTTAACTAGATAGGGTATAATAGGTAGAGTAGTGGCTTTATACCTAAGAGTAGTATATAGGGAAATAGTAGCTAGATAGATATATCTATTGTCAATGAAAGTAGTAGTAAAGATATATTTATTTAGAGTTATATCTATATAAGTACCTATTACTCCTATTTCTTTCTTAGTAATTATCTCCCCTTCAGGTACTAGATAGTAATAGTCATCTAGGCCTAGCAGTTTTCCAGGTGTTTAGTAGGGACTAGGGCATTATCAGGTTACTAGGCTTCTATAGCCTAGGTCACTACTGGCTACCCCTGGTTAAGGGGGCAGTTCTACTATATATACCCTGGTTTATAGTAGTAGAAATACAAGTTTATCTACTTTAGGTTCTCCCTCTCCCCTAGGGTTATAGGCTTAAGGGGGATTTTAGATACTTACTAATCTATTTTGTCTAGTGAGGGAGTAGCCTAGGTTAGAGTTACTAGAGTAGGTATCTAGTAGCTAAATCTAGGGAGTGTATTCACCTAGGTCTAGTGCCCTCTTAGTACTTCTAGGTTAGAGGCTAGGCTAAAGACCTTAGAGATAAAGGTAGAGTAGGTTTTAGCTTTAATACCTATATAGATAGCCCTAATAAGCTTATTATTAAGGTATTATTTAAGGCTTGACATATAAGTATAGTCACTAATAATCCTAGTCTTAAGGAGTAGGTACTTAAACTTTAGTATAAATACTAAAAATAGTTTATTATTTCCCTTACTCAGGTAGTATAGCTCAGCCTTAGTACATTCCTCTATATAGGGATCTAGAAATATAGTGTCTAGTGCTTTGAGAAATTAGGCTATAGTATAGTTCTTTAACTTAGCTTATCTATATAATAGTAATACCTTAGTTTATACTATAATAGATATCTATATCTATAGATAGGTGAACTAGTTACTATTATTCCTAATAGCATTACTATCTTATTCTAGCTTAGCCTCTACTGTCTAAGACTATATCTAGTATTCTAACCCCTTTCCTAAGAAGAGGTAGATGTCTAGGAGGTAGGGCTTAGAGTATCTAGTAGGTTATACCTCTAGGATCACTAGGGCTGAAAATCCTATAGAGGCTAAGGGGGCTAGAAGGCTTATAGAGGCTAGGGGGGTGGCTAGGGCACTAAGTGCTACTAGGGGGGCTGGAGGTATTAGAGTGATGAAGGCTTAGGTGATCTATAGCAGGCTAGCTATCATTTATTACTGGAGGGTTTTGATTTCCTCCAAGAACTACTAGAATATATACTGCTAAGCATGCTCTGATTACTTGAGTTTCTAGTGCATTTGCTCCTGGGAATTTTAGGACTACTTCAGCCTATTATATAATTCAAATAGTACTACCTTTATTTCTATAGGTATTAGAAGCATAGTAGGCTCAGGAGTATACATGGGTTAGGCTAGGTTTGAGGGGTCTATAGTAGTGCAGTTTAGAATAGGGATAGAGGATAGGATAGAGGATAGAGGATAGAGGACAGAGGACAGAGGACAGAGGATAGAAGATAGAGGACAGAGGATAGAGGATAGAGGACAGAGGACAGAGGATAGAGGATAGAGGACAGAGGATAGAGGACAGAGGCAAATAAAGGTATAAAAGGGGAAAATTCACAATTCAGTAGAGAAAAGAAAAAAAAAAGGAAGATCAGGTTCTAATGTAAGGCTTCATAAGATACAAGAGGATTCAATTATATAACAGCTCTATATTCAAGAAGAACTTGATGAGTTCTAAAATGAACTAAAGTGAGCTATGCTAATGATGGTTGTCAAGTGGTTTATATGTATGTTAGGAAATATACACTTTGGTAGAGGGACTAGAGGAAGACACTAGGAAGATACTAGGAGAAAGGGGCTAGAGAGAAAAAGGGGCTTTTGGTGCATCATATGGTTTCCTAGGTGAGGGCAGGGCCTGAACCATACATGATCTGTAGATCATTACACATCCTAGGCACTCCCTAGATGAAGTAATAGAATACTATAATCTCCTCTGATAGTAGTGTGATAGAACTATATCACCCTGATGCTCTTTATAAGGTCTACCCTATTACCTAGTATAAGAAGGCTAAGTAGCCTGAAGTCATGATTAGGGCAGTTATAGCTATATAGATCCTAAAGGACTAGGAGAGAGTATACTAGGGAAATGAACTAAGGGTATTTATAGCTATAATAGCTGATATTAGAAAGGCTTTATATATGAAAAGCTAAATAGACCTGAAGTAAAAAGTTCCCTACTATTACTAGAAGTACCCCAGGGTCTTTAATGAGAAAGAGGACTAGAAAATTCCTTATTATCCTAGTATTAATATAGCTATTAACCTAGAGGAAGGAGATAAAAGATATAATAAAAGACCTCTATAGGGACTACTATATAGTATGTCATGGGATGAACTACTAGTTCTTAGGAAAATACTCCTAGAACATCTTGATAAGGGATACATCTAAGTAAGCCAGTCTACTATAGCTTCCCCTCTCCCTTATGAAGAAACCTAGGGGAGGGCTATATTTCTATATAGACTACTATAGTCTAAATGATATTATAGTAAAAGATTAATACCCTATCCCACTCATTAATAAGACCTTATAATAAGTAGCCAAAGCTAAATAGCTAACTAAGTTAGATATATATACCATATTCTACAAGATAAGAGTGAGAAAAAGCAATGAGTAGGAGACTACTTTTAATACTCACTATAGTCTATATGAGTAGAATATTATCCCTTTTAGACTCTTAAATAGTCTAGTAGTTTTCTTATATTATATCAACTAGGTCCTATACTAATTCCTTGGCAATTTTTACTCTATATATATTGATGATGTCTTGATCTATATAGATAGGACTAAACAGAAACACTAGGAATAAGTCTACTAAGTGCTTATAGAATAGGAAAAAGCTAGCCTCTAACTCAATATAGATAAGTATGAATTTAAGGTTTAAAAGACTAAGTATCTAGGCTTTATTATAGAAGTAGACAAGGGCATTAGTATAGACCTAGCTAAGATTCAAGCTATTATATCCTAGGAAGCCCTAAAAATAGTGAAAGGAGTAAGGTCCTTCCTAGGTTTCACTAACTTCTACTAGGTATTTATTAAGAACTTCATAGAGATCATAATACTACTAGTAGTACTCATAGGGAAAAGCAAGCCTTTCATCTAGAGATAGGACTAAGAGAATACTTTCTAAGAGCTAAAGAAGTATTTCATTAGTAGAGGCCTACTTATAGGCTAGGACCCTGATTTAGGAGTAGAGGTAACTATTATTAAGTCAGATGCTTTAGGTTTTAGTATAGGAGGATACCTCTTATAAAAAAGAATACCAGTAGCTTTCTTTTCCTATAAAATGAATAATACTAAGTAGAACTATACTATCTATAATAAGGAATTCCTTAGGGTAATCTACTATTTAAAAGAGTAGTATACTATACAATAAGGCCTTATTAGTTTTATCCTTATAATAGACTATAAGAACCTATAATATTTTACTAAGAAATAGCTACTTACTAAGAGATAGATTAGATAGTTAGAATTCCTATAGACCCTACTACCTTTCAAAGTCATCTACTGACTAGGCCACTTAAATCAAGTAGCTAATACCCTATCTAGGAAAGAATAGGATGAGCTAAAAGACCCTAGTGAAGAGTAAGAATTATAACTATAGAAGTATAAATAGGACCTACCTCTTTGAGTAATACTAGCCTAAAGGTAGACTAGCCTCTTTAAGAACTATGAACTCTAGGACCTATAGGATAAGGGAGTAGGTAAAGATAAAGAAATAGAAGCTATCTAGTCTATAATAAGAAATCAAAACACTACTAAACTCCTAAAGAGTATCTAAGGATAATAAGGAGACTTCACTAAAAAAGATAGACATTTATTTTACTAAAATTAGCTATAGGTACTAAATTCTAAGCTACTCTAAACTAAACTTCTATAGGAAGCCTATGACAGTAGAGTGACTAGGTATCTAGAGAGAGATAGAACTATAGAGATCCTCTACTAGTAGTTTTACTAGCTAGGCCTGAACTCAGATGTCAGATAATTTCTATATAACTATAATATTTATAGAAGGGGAAAAGTATAGAGGTAAAAGAAATAAGGTATCCTATAGCCTCTCCCTTTACTAGATTAATAATAGAAGTAAATATCTATTGACTTCATAGGCCTACTTCTAAAGTATAATAACACTACTAATAAATATATTATAGTTATTATAGACTACCTCACTAGGAATATAACTCTATAAGTATTACCTAACATCTAGACTGAGATGGTTATTAACTTCTTCAATAAATACTACTATAGGTATTATAGACCCCTAGACTCAATTATCTCAGATAGAGGCCTATAGTTCATAGGAGGGTTCTAGAAATAGTTTTATAAGTTATTGAAAATTAGATATAAACTTATAATAGCTTACTATCCCTAATTAAATAGATGTATAGAAAGAGCTAACTAGGAAGTTCAGGTATACTTATAGGCCTTTATAAACTTTATATAAATAGACTAGGACTAACTACTCCCCTTAGTAATACTAGCTATTAATAATTAACTATTAGTACTAAGAGTAGATATTGGCCCTTTCTTTACTAGCTATAGTTATTAAATAAACCCTATAAAACTCTCTATACTAGATGAAGACTAGAGTATAGAAGGTTTAAACTTTAGCTATATAGACACCTTAGTAGAAAAGATAACTAATATAATAGACCCAATCACTAGTGGCCTAGCTATAGTACAATAATGAATAGAGGACTTGCCCTAATGCCTAGTAGAAGTATACTAGGCAGGAGACTAAGTATAGCTTACTATAAAGAATCTATAGATAGTATAGTCCTCTTATAAATTAGACTAGTAATATAGAAAATTCACTATAATTAAAGCACTAAGTCCTCTGACAGTGAAACTAGATATACCTAAGGGAATCTATAACATTTTCTATATAGACTATATTGAAAAAGCATCTAATGACCCTCTACTAAGCTAGTAGTAAGTACTAGACAAACTAGCTACTATTATCAATGATTATAGTGAAGATGAATAGATAGTAGAGGATATTATATAGGCCTAAGGAAAAGGAGTAAGAAGAAGGGTCCTAGTAAAATAGGTAGGATAGGACAACCTAACCTAGGTACCTATTGAAAACATTGAAGAAATAGAAGCTCTTGATCACTAGGAGGCTAAATAGAGACTAATCACTACTAATGATAGACTACTAGTAGTAGGGAGACACTACCCCAAAAGAAGAAGGGGATGATGTTATAGGCTATATACCTATAGTCAATATAGATCATACAGCAAGGAGTACATAGACAACTGGTGACTATAGATGATAAATAGGGCAGAGAAAAACTCTGCTGGAGGGAAGCAGGAAATACAAATAGGACAAAAGGCACTTAGTTTAGTTTTCTTCTTTTTTTCTTTCTCTCTTCAGATCTTTCTAAATAAAACACTTTACAGTATATTCATTTAGCAATCAATGTCAAGCACCAGCAACACAGGTCAAGGCTAAATTGACTTTCTCATAGTGATCTTCTAGGGTTCTATTTATGAAGATAAGAATATCATTAATATATATAGAGGCCTAAATATTGAGATATAGTTGTAATAGGCTATTAATGAATCTCTAGAAGTATATAGGTGTATTAGCTAGTCCAAATAGCATCACTTGCCACTTATAAAGTCCCTAGCAAGTCCTGAAAGCTATTTTCCATTCATCTCCTTTAGTAATCTGAATATTATAGAAGGTAGAGATGACATCTAGTTTTATAAAGAGGGTTACTTCTGAGACATTGTATAGGGTCTCTGTGATATTGAGAAGTAGGTAATAGTCCTTTATTATTACTCTATTGAGAGCTCAGTAGTCTATATAGAAGTGTAAACCACCACCTGGTTTCTTGATAAATAGGATTAGTATAGTAGCTATAGACTTGCTTAGGTATGTTATAGGACTTGTAAGTGTTATAGAGTTAAACTGATTATGAAAACTTTATTGTCAGATGAAGAAGAAAGGAAGAAAACTATTTACTAGGGGAATGGCCTGTAGTGTTCCTTTTATGTTGTAAAGCCTCATGCTGCCTTCTCCCCTATTTCAACCTTTGTTGCCCTCTGTAATATTGCTTTTCAATTGATAGTCATCAACTACAACATATTTCTCCTTCTCCAGGTTGCTTTGTCCTTTCCATCACCTATCACCAGATTATATAGAATCTAGGAGTCTAGCCTACTTCACCTGAAGGTTTCTTGATTTTATTAGGTATAGGTCTTTAGGGCTATTGTTTTCTATAATAGGTCCCTATTTTGCTTCCCAATAGTCTATTGCCTATAAGTTGGTTTCTAGGATTAGATCTATTAGTTCTACAGTTGGTTTACTAAATCCAGTCCACTTTACCTAAACCCTCTAGGCACTCCCTTTACCATTTATATACAAGATTTCATCTATGTCCTATAGCTCATAGCCTTCCTCTGAAATTATTAGCCCTTATACTACTTTAGCTTCCTTATTCTAGCTGGGCCAAGGGTCCTTCACTACTAGTCTGAGTAAGTCTATATGAAACACCTTATGAATATTCCTAGGGACATCTAACTTGTTACAGGACTAGTAGGTGATACTAAGTTTGCTGATTGATGACTTTATTGTCAGATGAGGGAGAAATGAAGACACTATCTAAAGTGTTTGTTGGTAGTGCCCCTTCACATCTACTTTCCTATTCTGATCTATTCTGTTACAGGACTAGTAGGTGATACTAAGTTTGCCAATTGATGACTTTATTGTCAGATGAAGAAGAAAGGAAGAAAACTATTTACTGGGGGAATGGCCTGCAGTGTTCCTTTTATGTTGCAAAGCCTTGTGCTGCCTTCTCCCCTATTTCAACCTTTGTTGCCCTCTGCAACATTGCTTTTCAATTGACAGTCATCAACTGCAACATATTTCTCCTTCTCTGGGTTGCTTTGTCCTTTCTATCACCCATCACCAGATTATGTAGAATCTGGGAGTCTAGCCCACTTCACCTGAAGGTTTCCCAATTTTATCAGGTATAGGTCTTTAGGGCCATTGTTTTCCATAATAGGTCCCCATTTTGCTTCCCAATGGTCTATTGCCTGCAAGTTGGTTTCCAGGATTAGATCTATCAGTTCTGCAGTTGGTTTGCTAAATCCAGTCCACTTTACCTAAACCCTCTAGGCACTCCCTTTGCCATTTGTGCACAAGATTTCATCCACATCCCACAGCTCATGGCCTTCCTCTGAAATCATCAGCCCTCATGCTACTTCAGCTTCCTTGTTCTAGCTGGGCCAAGGGTCCTTCACTACTGGTCTGAGCAAGTCCACATGAAACACCTTATGAACATTCCCAGGGACATCCAACTCATAGTTCATAGGGGATATTTGCTTGACTATTTTGTATTTGGCATTGACCCAGTCAAGCTTTTTGCTTGGTCTGCCCATCTGCATGTTTCACAATTTCAACCAGACACTGTCTCCAGCTTCTATGATTAGTGCTGGGCTGCAATGTTGATTAGCTTGGTTCTCTATGTTCTGTTGTAAGTCTGCAGCTACCACCTGGGCCCAGTCTTTCAGCTCTACAAGCTTAACAGCCACATCTTCTGCTTTTGCTGCTCTGCTTCCATCAGTGCTTCTATCAATCTCTTCTAGCTATACTGCTGTGATATTGTAGCCATGTGTGAGAAAGAATAGACTAACTCTGTGGTGGTAGGGCTGGGGGCAGTTGTTCAAAGAGAGTTGTGCTAGAGGAATCCACTTTGGCCAGTCCTCTTGATCTATTGCAATGCATGTTTATAGGTAGAACAACACTTCCTGATTTGCTCTCTCAGTGCCTCCATCTGTCTGAGGGTAGTATGCTGTTGAGAGCTTCCTCTCAATCCCTAGTACTTCACACAACCTTTTCCACATCTCACTCACCTATTGCTATCCATGATCACTGACAATCCATGCCAGAGGTCTGTGGTGTGTGTATATATGTGTGATGACTGTATCAATCACTGTTTCTGTCTCAATGTCCTTCAATAGGACTAGTATCACATTGCCTATCAGTCAGCAAGTTACTACCAACAGGTTTTCTACATTTCCTGGTAGATGTGTCATGAAGTCCATGGAGATTCCTTGCCATGCTTATGAGGGGATTGGCAGTGGCTTCAGCAGTCTGTACAGCTTTTCTCACCAGGGTTTCACTCTCCCACACCAGTCACAGTTCTTTACCAGTCTCTTGATGTCATTATCAAGTCCTAGCCAAAAGAATTGCCTCCTGAGTACTACAGCAGTTGTATCTCTTCCCCTATGGCCTGAAATTAGGTCATCATGATACTTCTGCAGAAGTGCTCCTCTCAACCAGTCACATTTAGGTATCTAGACAGTGTGTCAATGTCTTACCACATTGTCTTGTATCTCACAATCTGCCATTTGTGCTGATCTTAGTGGAACTAACAATGCTGGGAATTGTTTCTTCTCTCAGATATATTGGGCAATCATTTCATAGTCTTTGTCTTTCCATAGGGCTTGCTGCCACAGTTCCTCTAGCTCCACACTTGATCTGAATAGGTTGTTCATCTGCTGCACTTGTATATGTGTGTCTGGTCTCAGTTCCTAGTCTTCTTTCCATAGTCTCTAGGTTCTGCTCTGTTCTTGCTCTTCCAGGTTGTCAAACTCATCTTTGTGCAAGAGGGCATCCAGGACTACTGCCAGACAGCCTGGTCAGTGGACTGTAGTGAAAGGTAGAAGTTCTTCCATGTATTACATCCACCTGACCTGTCTTTCTGAGAGAATCTACTTCTTTCTGAAGTGCTTGAGGTTCTTGTAGTCTACTATCAATGTAAACTCTTTTAGGCTTCATATTTCACCTCTCCACTTACATATGGCTTCAATGACTGCCAGGAGCTCTTTGTCATGAATACTGTAGTTTTGCTCTGTAGTGTTCATTTTTCATGAAAAGAAGGCAACAGGTCACTTCTATCCTTCTGTGCCTTGTGAAAGAACCACACTAATTCCCACTCCTAAAGTGTCTGTTTCCAGCCATGTCTGGGCTTCAGGGTCCCAGTTTGCCAGCATCTCACTGTTCTAGAATGCATGTTTCAGCTATTCAAATGACTTTTGCACTTCAGTGCTCTAAACAAATAGTTCATCTTTCTTGGTTAGCTTCACCAATGGTGTTGTGATCATTGTGAAGTCTTTGATGAAATTGCAGTAGTAGTTGGCAAAGCCTAGGAACACTCATACACCTTTCACTGTGGTAGGAGGCTTCCAGTTCCCTATGGCTTCTGTCTTCTCTGGATCCATTGAAATGCCTTGTCCTGCTGTGATAATCATCCCTAGATACTTGACTTTCTTGACCTCAAACTCATATTTTCCTAGGTCTAACCTCAGTTCTACTTCTTTGAGCTTATGCAGTACTCTCCTCACTTTTTCTTGGTGATCTGCTCTTGTTCCTGAAGAATACACTATAATGTCATTGATATATGCTGAGGCAAAGTCATCTAGGAATTCACACAGCACATGATTAATATATTGTTAAAAGATTGAGGGTCTGTTTGCCAGTCCAAATGGCATGACCATCCACTTATATATGCCATATCTTGTCTGGAATGCCATTTTCCATTCATCTCCTTCTTTGATGTGAATGCAGTGAAAAGCAGCTCAAACATCCAGTTTGGTGAGCCATCTTGTGCTTGATATCATCCACAGTGTCTCCTGAATGAGAGGGATTGGGTATCTGTCTTTCTTGAGGATGGCATTCAGTGCCTAGTAATCAATGCAAAATCAGAGTCCACCTCCTAGCTTTCTAGCAAACAGCACCAGTGCACCAGCTGGAGAATTGCTTGCTCTAACAAAACCTTGCTCCATGAGTTCTGTTAAGGTCTTTCTCAGTACTAGCAGTTCATCCCTTGACATTTGGTATAATGGTCCCTATGGAGCCTCTTTGCCTAGTTCCAATTCCAGCTTTGCATCCAGCCCTGGTTGGTGTGGTGGGAGCTTTTCTCTAGCATGTGCAAATGCTCCCCACAGGTCAGCATATTGCTTTAGTAGTGAGGCTTTTATTTCTTCTAGGGTTAGGTCTTTCTTCTTTTGGAGTGCCTTATTAATGTCTTCAAGGCTAGCAATAAAAATAGTTGACTCCTGTCCCTTCTTCTTAGCTTGTTTTACCATTGCACTGTACACTGCTGTGCTCACTCAAGATAGTGTTCCCATTGTCCCTTACTGTTTTACTCTCCTCTCTCTGACACCTATCTTCTCTACTACCATGCCTGAGGATACAATAAAGAGTTGGTCAGACTTTAGTGTATAGTTCACTTCTTGTTGTTTGATCCATAGGAGCCCTAGTATCACATTATACTCATTTCCTAGGACAATGTAAGCAAAAATGTCTTGCTTGTAGTGTCCTTCTATATCTAGTGACATGTGTGCCACTTCAGTAATAACCCCTTGGGCTCCCAATATTCCTCTCACTGTCTGTGTTTGTATGGGGATTCTGCAAAGGTTGGTATGCTTTGCAAAAGACTCTGAGACTGTGTTATATGCAGAGGAGCCTGGATTGATAAGTCCTGTGGTAATTACTTTATTATTCACTAAGACATCTACTAACAGGAGTTCACACTCCATTCTGCTCCTCTATACCTTTTCCCATAAGTCTGCTAGCAGCCAACTTTCTTTCTTCCCATCATCACTTCCTTAGTGCACCTGCACATGACTTCACACAGGGCCTACTCTTTTCCCAATTCCTCATACACATCCTCAAGGGACTCTAGGGGAACCTCCCTCATTGTGTTTATGTTATTAGTCTGTGTCACTTGCCTATTGGGGTTTCTTGCTGGCTTCATTAGACAGACTTGGACTATACAACCTAGTCATATGCAATACAGGTAAACACCTGTGTCCTTCCACACCTGAAGTACTTCTTTCAAGACCTATTTTGACATTTTGCCTTGGTATGCATTGTCTGTTAGGAGGCCAGGTCCAGATCCTTACACTGGTCACTATGACCCACTCCTCACCTGGCTAGTGTTCACATCAATATCCATAGGGTCACCCTCATAGATCTTTACTGGCTGTATAAAAAGGATAGGCTTCTTCTTTCTGCTCTTTCACTATGTCACTTCTTCCATTCACTGCAAAACACAGTGTAGTGATTTGATTTAGCTAGTCAGGGTGAGATACATTGGGATTGTTACCATCTGTTCATAGAGGGCATTGTTGAGCCCTCTCATAAGACCTTGAATTTTCACATCCTCAGGATAGCTATCACCTCCAGCTTGCTGTAAGAGATTGCAATACTCAGAGATGTATTGATCTAGTGTCTTATTTCCCTGTTAGATATTGTTGAGCTGCTCACTTGCCCTCACCTGAAAGAGGGGGTCTTCAAAACAATTGTCCAGGACCTTCCAGACTTCTGCCACTATAGATCTAGCCATCTTTCCTAAGCATTCAAGTTCACCACCTACACTCTCATTTGCCTCTCCCATCAAGGCTACTTACATCACTGCTACTACTCATGTCACATTGGTATACTCATGTAGTAGCAGCATAGCTGACATCTGATGTCTCCAGATGCAGTATATGCCCTTGTTGCCATTGAACTGAGGAAAGTTTTGGGAGCAGGGGGGAGCCAGTGCATATACAGGAGCTACATCTATGTCCATTTCAGAGGGAGTTGACTGTTGTGATTCCAAGTCTGAGGAAGTCTCATCTGCTGTCTCAAAAGTGGGCATCTGCTTCTCTTTTCTTTTTGATATTTCGCAAAATCTGAATGTTCTGAAAGTTTCACAAAGTTTCTGACTGATTTCTGATTGACTGATTTCTGACTGACTGATTGACTGATTGACTGATTGACTGATAAAGCTGAAAAAAAACTGATAACAAAGGTGGGTTGTGTTTTGATGATCTGACAATTTGTTACAGGACTAGTAGGTGATACTAAGTTTGCCAATTGATGACTTTATTGTCAGATGAGGGAGAAATGAAGACACTATCTAAAGTGTTTGTTGGTAGTGCCCCTTCACATCTACTTTCCTATTCCGATCTATTCTGTTACAGGACTAGTAGGTGATACTAAGTTTGCCGATTGATGACTTTATTGTCAGATGAAGAAGAAAGGAAGAAAACTATTTACTGGGGGAATGGCCTGCAGTGTTCCTTTTATGTTGCAAAGCCTCGTGCTGCCTTCTCCCCTATTTCAACCTTCGTTGCCCTCTGCAACATCGCTTTTCAATTGACAGTCATCAACTGCAACATAACTCATAGTTCATAGGGGATATTTACTTGACTATTTTGTATTTAGTATTGACTCAGTTGAGCTTTTTGCTTAGTCTACCTATCTATATGTTTTATAATTTCAACTAGACACTGTCTCCAGCTTCTATGACTCGTGCTAGGCTATGATATCTGTTAGCAGTTTAGGACTAAATGTCCTAAGCTACTATGCTTTATATATGAAAAACCATATCCTAGGATCTAACAAATCTAGAATAAACTCTATGGCTCAGTTGGCTAACTAGACCTGCTCTCCCTAAAGGTCATCAGTTCAAAACCTGCTGGCAGAATTTTTTTTTCCTCTATATATCTAATTCTGGCCCACTTAATTAACTGGACTCAGCGAGACTCTTGGGAAAATAACTAGACTTGGCAAGACTCTTGGGAAAATTAAATGGTGCAATCACTGACATTGGGAAACTCTATTGTGACAACAGACTTGACTAAAATGCATAAATAGCTGGCACTTCCACCATACATTCTTCCAACTAGATATCTAATAAATCAAGTTTAACAGCCTATTCCTCCTCTTCATTCTTCCTGTGCCATTACTTCCCTGATCTATCTATCTATCTATTTTCCTTTCCTTTCTTTTTCAAGACTTATCTATCTCATCAATAGCTTAGTCTCTCTCTCTCTCTCCCTTAATCTTCTTGAGCCCCTGTTTAATATAATACATCTAACAGATACCTCTAATAGGTTATGAGCCTGGAATTGCACTAAATCTGCACTGTTTCTCTTCAAAATTCTTCTCTTTCCTTTCACAGCTTCAGTCTAATTCCTCAATTTTCTCCTCAAAATCAAAAAAAAAAACTCTTACTTCTTATATCTTTTATCAAGATGTCCTTTATTACCTCAGTCCAAGGCCTTAACATTACAATTCCTATTCTACAGGATAAAGATAAGGATGCCTCTAACTTCAGGATCTGGAAAAATCACCTTCTCTGCCATGTAAGGCTTCATGAGATACAAGAGGATTCAATTGTATAACAGCTCTGTATTAAAGAAGAACTTGATGGGTTCTAAAAGGAACTAAAGTGAGCTATGCTAATGATGGTGGTCAAGTGGTTTATATGTATGTTGGGAAATATGCACTTTGGTAGAGGGACTAGAGGAAGATGCTAGGAAGACACTAGGAGAAGGGGCTAGGGAGAAAAAGGGGCTTTTGGTGCATTGTATGGTTTCCTGGGTGAGGGCAGGGCCTGAACCAAACATGATCCATAGATCATTGCAGACCTGTCCTTGTCATGTGGAATCTGGTATCCTTGCCCATCTTGCTATCAGAGTTCCTGATTTAGTCAAGTAGGTATCTTTAGGTCTATTGTTTTCTATAATTAGTCCCTATCTTGATTCCTATTGATCCATTGCTTATAGATTAGTCTCTAAGATCACATCAATTAGTTCTATAGTTAGTTTCCTAAATCCAGTCCATTTCACCTAAACCTTCCTTATATTCCCCTTCCCTACTATATATAGAATCTCATCCACTTCCTATAGTTCATGTCCTTTTTTTGATATGATTAGTACTACTACTACTATTGCTTCCCTGTTTTAGCCTGGCCAGGGGTCCTTTCCAGCTGGTTTGAGGAGGTCAATATGAAAGACTTTATAGATCTTTCCTAGGATATCCAGCTCATAGGTCAGAGGAGAAACTTGCCTAACCACCTTATACTTCACATTTAGCTAGTCTAGCTTCTTACTTAGTCTACCTATCTATATGTTCTTCATTTTCAGCTATACATTGTCTCTAGGCCTAAAAATCAGTACTGAGCTATGGTGTCAGTTCACTTGGGCTTCTATGTTCTACTGTATATCTACTGCTACTACTTGGGCCTACTCATTCAACTCTCCTAGTTTAACTACTACTTCCTCTGCCTTTACTATCCTGCTCCCTTCTATACTTTTGTCTATTCCTTCTATCTATACTGGTATAATATTATAACTATATATAAGGACAAAGGGGCTAACTCTATAGTAGTATAGCTGAGGATAGTTGTTTAATGATAGCTATGCCAGGGGGATCTATTCTAGCTAATCTTCCTAGTCCATTGTAATATATGTTCATAGGTAAAATAGTACTTCCAAGTTTACTCTCTCTATACCCCTATTTATTTAGGGATAGTATACTATTGAGAGCTTCCTTTCAATACCTAGTACTTCACATAGTTGTTTCCACATCTAACTCACCTATTACTACCTATAGTCACTGATAATCTACATTAGGGTCCTATAGTAGGTATATACATGAGTGATAATAGCCTTAATCACTATCTCTATCTCAATGTCTACTAGTAGGACTAGAATTACATTACCTATCAGTTAGTATATAACTACTAGTAGATTCTCTATTTCAACTGGTAGATATGTTATGAAGTCTATTGATATTCCTTACCAGGGTTAGTTAGGGATTAGCAGTGGTTTCAGTAGCCTATAGAGCTTCTCTTACTATGGCTTTACTCTCCTATACTAATTATAGTTTCTCACTAACCTCTTGATATCATTATCTAGTCCTAGCTAAAAAAACTATTATCTAAGTGTTACTACTATTATATCTTATCCTCTATAGCTAGAGATCAGGTCATTATAGTACTTCTATAATAGGGCTCCTCTCAGTCACTTATAGTTTAGTACCTAGATAGTATAGTGATGTCTCATAACCTTACCCTATACCTCATACTCTACTACTTGAGCTGATCTTAGTAGTACTAATGATATAGAGAATAACTGCCTATTCTAGATATAGTAGGTGATCTTTTTATAATCCTTATCTTTCTATAGAGCTTATTGCTATAATTCATCTAGATCTAAATCTATATTGAATAGACTACTGATGTTTTAGATATGAATTTACATGCCTGGTCTTGGCTCCTAATCTTCTTTCTAGAGCTATTGAGTCCTACTCTATTCTCTTTCCTTCAGGTCATTGAATTCATCCTTATAAGAGAGAGCATCTAGTACTATTACCAAGTGTCCTAGCTAGTGAATTATTGTGAAGGGTAGGAGTTCCTCTATATACTACATCTATCTGACTTGTCTTTCTAAGAGGATCTACTTTGTCCTAAAGTACTCAAGGTTTTTATAATCAATAATCAAAGTGAATTCCTTAAGGCTCCTCACTTCTCCTCTCCACTTACACATAGCTACAATGACTACTAGTAGTTCTTTATCATAGATGCCATAGTTCTACTATACTATATTCATCTTCTAGGAGAAGAAGGCAATTAGCCACTTTCTACTCTCTAGGCCTTGAGACAGGACTATGCCTATCCCTACTCCTAAGGCATCTGTCTCCAGCTATATTTGTTCCTCTGGATCCCAGTTGCCTAGTACCTTACTGTCCTGAAATATGTCTTTCAGAGCCTGGAATGACTCCTCCACTTCTAAGCCCTATACAAGAGGCTTATCCTTCTTTATCAACTTTACTAAGGGAGCTATAAGCATTGAAAAGTCCCTGATGAAATCTGTTATAGGCTAGGAACCTATGAGAAGGGTGGGCAAGGGTATAGGAAAGGATCACATGAAAAGGAGACATGTCCTTGGCAAATCATTGTAGTACTCAAAGGGAGAAACACTTTAGCTTTTAGTTCTTTTCTTCTTTCCCTTCCTTCTATAGTTTCTTTAAGAATAAATCACTTTAAGGTATAGTCATTTGAGACATCATCATCTAGCACTAGTAGTAATTCTTAAAGAAACTCTTTCCTATTATATAGACCTATAATAGTTATACTTTTCAATATTTGACCTTTCTTTATACCACCTCCTTTTTTCTATTATAGACAATAATAATAATAATATAGACCTATGCTATGATAGCTCCTAAGAGTCTACCTTTTATTCAAGTCAGTCTTAGTTCAATAGACTACCTATAGCAGTGACTACTATACCTTTGCCAATAGGTGCCCTGACATTGTAAACCCCCTAAGCCTAAACTTCAGAAAACCCCCTAGCCTCCTAGCCTCCCTAAGTTATTTATATATAATAATAACTATAATAAGTCCTCCCCCTACTATATACCTTTGAAGGAGACTGAAGGAAATACCTAGACTAGTGCCTAGATATAATAAATAAGATCCTTATAGATAGGGAAGCTATAGGGCTACCCTTAGCTTAACTTATTTATATTGTCTCCTGCCTATAAGGTATAGCTAAGGCTAGCTACTATGAATTCACTATAAGACTCTAGGGTAAACTAAACCTAGAAGTAGGAGAATTATTAAACTATTTAGATAAGACCTATAAGGACCTAAGTATATAAGACCACTATATAGCCCTATTATAAACCCCTTAAGGCAATACCCTATTCTAGGAAGTCTTCCCTATATTCAAGGGTCACCTCTTATAAGTTAGAGGTCTAGCCTAGTATAATGATATAAAGATTTCCTACCTGATAAGTGTTATAAACCCTGACTTATATACCCTTATATCACTAATAGGAATAGATGACCTAACCTTTAGATACTACTATGATTTAGTAATACAATATTTAATAAACCCTAGGGGCCTGAAAATAGTTATGAGGAATACTTAACCCCTATATCCTACACCCTCTAGTAGAGAACTAATAGACTAGATATATTCTTATAATACATGTACTTAACCTACCTATAATACATTTAGAAAGAAGTTCTTAATAGACTAGGAGCTTAAAGGAAAGTGAGTGAAATAGGTGTCAGCAGAGGAAATAATAGCCTGAAGAACTGCTAAAGTGTATTTATATTATACTTATCTAGGGTATAGCACCTCTAGATACCCCCTATTAGCTACTATTAACCTATCTAGACATATAGAGGCTAAAGTAAATACTACTCAGGTCTAGTTATAGTAGAAAGCTCCTAATATAGATAATATAGTAGAGGCTAGAGATAAAGCTACTATAATACTAGAAAACTTATATATATAGCTGAAAAGCACCTACTATATAAGACATTAGAATAGGAATAGATATAGTTTAAGAAAAAGATGATTAGCTAGACTTTCTAGACTAGTGTAGTTATAAATTGCTAATATATAATTATAGTATTAATAGATAATAGGTATAACTCCTTCACTACTATTAATGAAAATACTATTGACCTCCTGAAACTATAGTATATGAAAATAGAACCCTATACCCTGAAAGGTATATATAAAGAGTCAGTCCTAGATATAGTAGTATATTTAGACTTAGATATTAGTAGTACCTAAATATACTAAGCATTTATATATATAGTACTAGGCTAAAGTGAAAAACTAATTCTAGGAATACTATAGATAGAGTAGAATAGTACTGTAATCTCCCTAGATAGTAGTATTATAGAACTCTATCTCCCTGATATAATCTATAAGGTTTACTCTATCTCCTAGTATAATAAAGTATAATGACCTAAGGCACTTATAGGAGCTATTATAGCTACCTAAATACTAAGAGATAAATATAGAATATATAAAGGTAAAGAACCTATTACTTTTATAGCTACTATTGTAGATATTAAGAAAGCCCTATAAGTCAAGAGTAAGGTAGACCTAAAGATAAAAGTACTAAAAATATACTAGGAAAATTTAGGAGTCTTTAAGGATAAATAAGATAAAGAAATCCCCTACTACCTAGGAATAGACTTAGAAATCCACCTAGAGAAAGATGAGAATAGTAAAGAAAAGTAAGCTCCCTAGGGCCCCCTCTATAGTATATCATAGAATAAACTATAAGTCCTGAGAAAAACCTTACTAGAACACCTAGATAAAGGGTATATATGAGCTAGTCAATCAGCTACTATAGCACTAGTTATATTCACTAAGAAACCTATAGGGGGTCTATAGTTTTATATAGACTATTATAGTTTGAATATAATCACCATTAAGGATAGATACCCTCTCCCCCTTATATATGAAACTCTCTACTAAGTAGCTAAGATATAATAGCTAACTAAACTAGATATATATATAGCTTTCTATTAGATTAGAGTGAAAGAAGGTAATGAGTAGAAAATAGTATTCAATATATACTATAGTCCCTATAAGTAGAAGGTAATACCCTTTAGGCTTTTAAATAGATTAGCTATCTTCTAATACTATATCAACTAGGTAGTAAGGAATTATCTTAATAACTTCTATTTAGCTTATATAGATAATATTTTAATCTATATAAATAGGATAAAGTAGGAGTACTAAGAGTATATCCTAAAGGTACTAGTAGAACTAGAGAAAGCTAGGCTTTAACTAGATATAGATAAGTATGAATTCAAGGTTAAGAAAATAAAGTACTTAGGGTTTATCATTGAAGTAGGAAAGGTTATTAGTATAGACCTTAGAAAAGTCAAAGTAATCTCTACCTAGGAAGCCCTAAAGATAGTCAAAGGAGTCTAATCCTTCCTAGGATTTATAAACTTCTACTAGACTTTTATTAAAAACTTTATAGAGCTTATAGCCCCCTTAGTAGAGTTAATAGGAAAGAATAAACTATTTATCTAGGGGGAATACTAAGAATAAGCCTTCTAGATATTAAGAGACTACTTCTGCTATAGAGGCTTATTAGGAGGATAGGACCTAGACCTTAATATAGATATAATAGTAGTAGAGAGTAATACTTCTAGCTTTAGTATTAGAGGATACCTCTTATAGTATAGACCACTAGTCATATTCTTCTCTAAGAAAATGAATAAGGCTAAATGAAATTATCCTATCTATAATAAAGAACTACTAGGAGTAATAGGCTACTTCAAAGAATAGTATCTAATGCTCTAAGGCCTAGTAGGCTTTAACCTTATTATAGATTATAAGAACTTGGAATATTTCACTAAAAAACAGTTACTTAATAAAAGATAAGTGAGATAGTCTGAATTCTTATAATCCTTACCTCCCTTCAAGGTCATACACTACCTAGGACACCTTAACTAAGCTGCTGATATACTGTCTAGGAGAGAATAGGATGAACTAGAGGATCTAAGAGAAGGGTGAGAACTCTAGCTATAGAAACCCTATCAAGTTAATTATCTCTATACAATACCTACCTAAACCCTAAACAACCTATTTAAGAAAGCAGACCTCTAGGATTTATAGGAAAAGGCTATAAAGGAAGCTATAGATATAGAAGCTATTTAGAATATCCTTTGAAATCAAGACTCTACTAAGATACCTAAAGATATATATAGATAACTAGGGGACTATAGTGAGAAAGATAGCTATCTATTCTATAGAAATAGGCTATAGATACTAAACTATAAACCCTTAAGAATTAGACTTTTATAGGAGGCCTATAATAGCTAAGTAATAGGCTACCTAGGATAGGATAATATAATTAAGATCCTATATTAGAAATTTTATTAGCTAGGTCTAAACTCAGATACTAGGTAGTTTATATATAATTATAATATTTATAGAAAAGGAAAATTTTAGAGGTAAAAGAAATAAGGCATCCTCTAACCCCTCCTTATCCTAGACTAATAATAGAAATAAGTCTTAATAGACTTTATAGGTCCCCTCCTTAAGTATAAGGATATAGGTAATGAATATATTATAGTTATTACTAATAGGCTTATAGGAAGTATTATTCTATATACCCTACTAAATATTTAGATAGATATAGTCATTACTTATTTCAGTGAATATCATTATAGTCACTATAGCCTCCCTAATTCTATTATCTCAGATGGAGGGCCCTAATTCATAAGTAGTTTCTATAGATACCTATATAAACTACTAGGGGTGGAATAGAAGCTGATAATAGCCTACTATCTATAGTTAAATAGGGGTATAGAAAGAGTGAACTAGGAGATCTAGGCCTACTTATAGGTATTTATTAACTTTATATAGTTAGACTAGGATAAGCTACTCCTATTAGCTATACTAGCTATTAATAACTGACTATTAGTACTATAAGTAAATATTAGCCCCTTCTATATAAGTCATAGATACTATATAGACCTAACCTAAGTGACTATTCTAGAAGTAGAGTATAGTATAGAAGGTTTAAACTATAGATAGGTAGAAGTATTAGTAGAGTATATAGTAGATATAAATGATATAATAGCTAGTGCCCTAGTAGTAGCTCAATAATACTGAGTAGACTAACCTTAATATCCTTTAGAGCTATAATAAATCAGAGATGAAGTCTAGCTCACTATAAGGAACCTCTAGATAATAAGAATATCCTATAAGCTAGACTAGCTATACTGAAAGTTTATAGTCATAGGGATACTAATACCTTTAATAGTAAAACTAGATATCCCTAAAGGAATATATAATATATTCTATATAGACTATATAGAAAAAGCTATAAAAGACCTACTCCCTAGTTAGTAATAAGCCTTAGAAGAACCTATAGGTATAGTAAATAAAGATAGAGAGGAAGAATAGGCAGTAGAAGATATAGTATAGGCCTGAGGTAAAGGAAGTAATAGAAAAGCCTTAGTAAAATAGTTAGGTTAGGATGATCTAATATAGGTGCCCCTAGATAATATCAAAGACACCTAAGTATTAGACTACTAGGAAGTAAAATAGGGTCTGATCTTAGAGAATAATAGACCTCCTATGATAAGAGGATATCATCCTAAGAAAGGAGGGGGGTGATATTATAGGCTAGGTACCTATGAGAAGGGTAGGCAAGGGTATAGGAAAGGATCATATGAAAAGGAGATGTGTCCTTGGCAAATCATTATAGTACTCAGAGGGAGAAACACTTTAGCTTTTAGTTCTTTTCTTCTTTCCCTTCCTTCTGTAGTTTCTTTAAGAATAAATCACTTTAAGGTATAGTCATTCAAGACATCATCATCTAGCACTGGCAACAATAGTAGCTGATTGACTAGCTTATATATACCCTTTATCCAGGTGTTCTAGTAAGGTTTTTCTCAGGACTAGTAGTTTATCCTATAATATACTATAGAGGGGGCCCTAGGGAGCTTGCTTTTCTTTACTATTCTCATATTTCTCTAGGTAGATTTCCAAGTCTATTCCTGGGCAGTAGGGGATTTCTTCATCTTATTTATCCTCAAAGACTCGTAAATGTTCCTAGTATATTTTTAGTACTTTCATCTTTAGGTCTGTCTTACTCTTGACTTATAGGGCTTTCTTAATATCTACAATAGTAGCTATAAAGGTAATAGGTTCTTTACCTTTATATATTCTATATTTATCTCTTAGTATTTAGGTAGCTATAATAGCTCCTATAAGTGCCTTAGGTCATTATACTTTATTATACTAGGAGATAGAGTAAACCTTATAGATTATATCAGGGAGATAGAGTTCTGTAATACTACTATCTAGGGAGATTACAGTACTATTCTAATCTATCTATAGTATTCCTAGAATTAGTTTTTCACTTTAGCCTAGTACTATATATATAAATACTTAGTGTATTTAGTTACTACTAATATCTAAGTCTAAATATACTACTATATCTAGGACTAACTCTTTATTTATACCTTTTAGGGTATAGGGTTCTATTTTGATATACTTTAGTTTCAGGAGGTCAATAGTGTTTTCATTAATAGTAGTGAAGGAGTTATACCTATTATCTATTAATACTATAATTATATATTAGGAATTTATAACTATACTAGTCTAGAAAGTCTAGCTGATCATCTTTTTCTCAAACTATATCTATTCCTATTCTAATGTCTTATATAGTAGGCACTTTTCAGCTATATACATTAGTTTTCTAGTATTATAGTAGCTTCATCTCTAGCCTCTACTATATCATCTACATTAGGAGCTTTCTACTATGACTAGACCTAAGTAGTGTTTACTTTAGCCCCTATGTATCTAGATAGGTTAATAGTAGCTAACAGGGGGCATCTAGAGGTGCTACACCCTGGATAAGTGTAATACTGTTGCCAGTGCTAGACAATGATGTCTCAAATGACTATACCTTAAAGCAATTTATTCTTAAAGAAACTATAGAAGGAAGGGAAAGAAGAAAAGAACTAAAAGCTAAAGTGTTTCTCCCTTTGAGTACTATAATGATTTGCCAAGGACATGTCTCCTTTTCATGTGATCCTTTCCTATACCCTTGCCTACCCTTCTCATAGGTGCCTAGCCTATAACATCACCCCCCTCCTTTCTTAGGATGATGTCCTCTTGTCATAGGAGGTCTATTATTCTCTGAGATCAGACCCTATTTTACTTCCTAGTAGTCTAATGCTTAGGTGTCTTTGATATTGTCTAGGGGTACCTATGTTAGATCATCCTAACCTAACTATTTTACTAAGGCTTTTCTATTACTTCCTTTACCTCAGGCCTACACTATGTCTTCCACTGCCTATTCTTCCTCTCTATCTTCATTTACTATGCCTAGGGGTTCTTCTAGGGCTTATTACTGACTAGGAAGTAGGTCTTTTATAGCTTTTTCTATATAGTCTATATAGAATACATTATGTATTCCTTTAGGGATATCTAGTTCTACTGTCAAAGGTATTAGTGTCCCTATGACTATGAACTTTCAGTATAGCTAGTCTAGCTTATAAGATATTCTTATTGTCTAGAGGTTCCTCATAGTGAGCTAGACTTGATCTCTAATTTAGTATAGCTCTATAGGACATTGAGGTTAGTCTTCTAGGCATTATTGAGCTACTGCTAGGGCACTAGGTATTATATCATTTATGTCTATTATATACTCTACTAATACTTCTGCCTATCTATAGTTTAAACCTTCTATACTATACTCTACTTCTAGAATAGTCACTTGGATTAGGTCTATATAGTATCTATGACTCATATAGAAGGGCTGATATTTACTTATAGTGCTAATAGTCAGTTATTAATAGCTAGTATAGCTGATAGGAGTAGCTTGTCCTAGTCTGACTATACAAAGTTGATGAATACCTGTAAGTAGGCCTGGATCTCCTGGTTTACTCTTTCTATACCCCTATTTGACTATAGATAGTAGGCTGTTATCAGCTTCTATTCCACCCCTAGTAGTTTATATAGGTGTCTCTAGAAACTACTTATGAATTAGGGCCCTCTATCTGAGATAATGGAATCAGGGAGGCTATAGTGACTATAATGATATTCACTGAAATAGGCAATAACTATATCTATCTAAATATTTAGTAGGGTATGTAGAATAACACTTCCTATAAGCCTGTCAGTGATAACTATAATGTATTCATTACCTATGTCCTTATACTTTAGGAGGGGACCTATAAAGTCTATTAAGACTTATTTCCATTATCAGTCTAGGATAGGGAGGGGTTAGAGGATGCCTTATTTCTTTTATCTCTAAACTTTTCCTTTTCTACAAATGTTGTAATTATATATAAACTACCTAGCATCTGAGTTTAGACCTAGCTAATAAAATTACTGATATAGGATCTCAATCATACCATCCTATCCTAGGTGGCCTATCACTTAGCTATTATAGGCCTCCTATAAAAGTCTTGTTCTCAAGGGTTTATAGTTTAGTATCTATAGCCTATTTCTATAGAATAGATAGCTATCTTTCTCACTAAAGTCCCCTAGTTATCTATATATGTCTTTAGGCATCTTAGTGGAGTCTTGATTTCAAAGGGTATTCTAAATAGCTTCTATATCTATATCTTCCTTTATAGCCTTTTCCTATAAATTCTAGAGGTCTACTTTCTCAAATAGGTTATTTAGGCTTTAGGTAGGTATTATATAGAGATAATTGACTTGATAGGGTTTCTATAGCTGGAGTTCTCACCCTTCTCTTAGATCTTCTAGTTCATCCTGTTCTCTCCTAGATAGTGTATTAGCAGCTTAGTTAAGATGTCCTAGGTAGTATATGACCTTAAAGGGGGGTAAGGATTATAAGAATTCAGACTATCTCACTTATCTTTCATTGAGTAACTCTTTTTTAGTGAAATATTCTAAGTTCTTATGATCTATGATAAGGTTAAAGCCTACTAGGCCTTAGAGCATTAGATACTATTCTTTGAAGTAGCCTATCACTCCTAGTAGTTCTTTATTATAGATAGGATAATTTCATTTAGCCTTATTCATTTTCCTGGAGAAGAAGGTGACTAGTAGTCTATTCTATAAGAGGTATCCTCTAATACTAAAGCTAGAAGCATCACTCTCTACCACTATTACATCTGTATTAAGGTCTAGGTCCTATCCTACTAATAAGCCTCTATAGCAGAAGTAGTCTTTTAATATCTAGAAGGCTTATTCTTGGCATTCCCCTAGACAAATAGTTTATTCTTTCCTGTCAACTCTACTAAGGGGGCTGTGAGCTCTATAAAGTTTTTAATGAAAGTCTAGTAGAAGTTTATAAATCCTAGGAAGGATTAGACTCCTTTGACTGTCTTTAGGGCTTCCTAGGTGGAGATTGCTTTGACTTTTCTAGGGTCTATACTAATACCCTTTCCCACTTCAATAATGAACCCTAAGTACTTTGTTTTCTTAACCTTGAATTCACACTTATCTATATCTAGTTAAAGCCTAGCTTTCTCTAGTTCTACTAGTACCTTTAGGACATACTCTTAGTGCTCCTGTCTTATCCTATTTATATAGATCAAAATGTCATCTATATAAGCTAAATAGAAGTTATTAAGATAATTCCTTAGTACCTAGTTGATATAGTGTTAGAAGATAGCTGATCTATTTGAAAGCCTAAAGGGTATTACCTTCTACTCATAGAGACTATAGTATATATTAAATACTATTTTCCACTCATCACCTTCTTTCACTCTAATCTAATAGAAAGCTATATATATATCTAGTTTAGTCAGCTATTATGCCTTAGCTACTTAGTAGAGAGTTTT
The DNA here is from genome assembly GCA_038382285.1 of Ceratocystis cubensis. Taxonomy (NCBI): domain Eukaryota; kingdom Fungi; phylum Ascomycota; class Sordariomycetes; order Microascales; family Ceratocystidaceae; genus Ceratocystis; species Ceratocystis cubensis. Next base: position 86,251 of record JAYXTC010000779.1, read on the forward strand.
ATATATAAGGGGGAGAGGGTATCTATCCTTGATAGTGATTACATTCAAACTATAATAGTCTATATAAAACTATAGACCCCCTCTAGGTTTCTTAGTAAACACAACTAGTACTATAGCAGCTGATTGACTAGCTTATATATACCCTTTATCCAGTTGTTCTAGTAAGGTTTTTCTCAGGACTAGTAGTTCATCCTATGACATGCTATAGAGGGGGCCCTAGGGAGCTCACTTTTCTTTACTATTCTCATCTTTCTCTAGGTGGATTTCTAAGTCTATTCCTAGGTGGTAGGGGATTTCTTCATCTTATTTATCCTCAAAGACTCCTAAATGTTCCTAGTATGTTTTTAGTACTTTTATCTTTAGGTCTGTCTTACTCTTGACTTATAGGGCTTTCTTAATATCTATAATAGTAGCTATGAAAATAATAGGTTCTTCACCTTCATACATTCTATATTTGTCTCTTAGTATTTAGGCAGCTATGACAGCTCCTATAAGTGCCTTAGGTCATCATGCTTTATTATACTAGGAGATAGGGTGAATCTTATAGATTGTATTAGGGAGATGGAGTTCTATGATACTGCTATCTAGGGAGATTACAGCACTGTTCTACTCTATCTATAGTGTTCCTAGAATTAGTTTTTCACTTTGGCCTAGCACTACATATGTAAATGCTTAGTGTATTTAGGTACTACTGACATCTAAGTCTAAATATACTACTATGTCTAGGACTAACTCTTTATTTATGCCTTTCAGGGCATAGGGTTCTATTTTCATATACTTTAGTTTCAGGAGGTCAATAGTGTTTTCATTGATAGTAGTGAAGGAGTTATACCTATTGTCTATTAATACTATGATCACATATTAGGAATTTATGACTACACTAGTCTAGAAAGTCCAGCTAATCATCTTTTTCTCAAACTATATCTATTCCTATTCTAATGTCTTGTATAGCAGGTGCTTTTCAGCTATACACATTAGTTTTCCAGTATTATAGTAGCTTCATCTCCAGCCTCTACTATATCATCTATATCAGGAGCTTTCCACTATGACTGGACCTGAGTGGTATTTGCTTTAGCCCCTGTGTGTCTAGATAGGTTAATAGTAGCTAACAGGGGGCATCTAGAGGTGTAACACCCTGGACAAGTGTAATGCAAATACACTTTAGCAGTTCTTCAGGCTATCATTTCCTCTACTGACACCTATTTCACTTGCTTTCCTTTAAGCTCCTAGTCTATTAGGAACTTCTTTCTAAATATATCATAGGTAGGTTGAGTGTATACATTATAAGAATATATCTAGTCTATTAGTTCCCTACTAGAGGGGGTAGGAGGTAGGGGTCAAGTATTCCTAGTGACTATTTTCAGGCCCCTAGGGTTCATTAAACATTACATTACTAAATCATAGTACTAGTTAAAGGTTAGGTCATCTATTCCTATCAGTGACATAAGGGTATATAAGTCAGGGTTCATAATACTTATTAGGTAGGAAATCTTTATATTGTCATACTAGGCTAGACCTCTAACTTGTAAGAGGTGACCCTTGAATATAGGGAAGAATTCCTGGAATAGAGTATTGCCTTAAGGCATTTATAACAGGGCTATATAGTGGTCTTATGTGCTTAGGTCCTTGTAGGTCTTATCTAAATAGTTAAATAATTCTCCTACTTCTAGGTTTAGTTTACCCTGGAGTCTTATAGTAAATTCATAGTAGCTAGCCTTGGCTATGCCTTATAGGTAGGAGACAATGTAAATAAGTTGAGCTAAGGGTAGCTCTATAGCTTCTCTATCTATAAGGATCTTGTTTGTTATGTCTAGGTGCTAGTCTAGGTATTTCTTTCAGTCTCCTTTAAAGGTATATAGTAGGGGGAGGACTTGTTATAGTCATTGTTATATATAAATAACTTAGGGAGGCTAGGAGGCTAGGGGGTTTTCTGAAGTTTGGGCTTAGGGGGTTTATAATGTCAGGGCACCTGTTGGCAAAGGTGTAGCAGTCACTGCTATAGGTGGTCCATTGAACTAAGACTGACTTGAATAAAAGGTGGACTCTTAGGAGCTATCATGGCATAGGTCTATGTTATTATTATTATTATCTATAGTAGAAAAAAGGAGGGGGTACAAAGAAAGGTCAAATATCAAAAAGTATAACTATTATAGGTCTATATAATGGGAAAGAGTTTCTTTAAGAATTATTACTAGTGCTAGACAATGATGTCTCAAATGACTATACCTTAAAGTGATTTATTCTTAAAGAAACTACAGAAGGAAGGGAAAGAAGAAAAGAACTAAAAGCTAAAGCATTTCTCCCTTTGAGTACTACAATGATTTGCCAAGGACACATCTCCTTTTCACATAATCCCTTCCTGTACCCTTGCCCACCCTTCTCATAGGCGCCCAGCCTATAACAAATACAAACATACTTTAGCAGTTCTTCAGGCTATTATTTCCTCTACTAGTACCTATTTCACTCACTTTCCTTTAAGCTCCTAGTCTATTAGGAACTTCTTTCTAAATGTATTATAGGTGGGTCAAGTGTATATATTGTAAGAATATATCTAGTCTATTAGTTCCCTACTAGAGGGGGTAGGAGGTAGGGGTCAAGTATTCCTAGTGACTATTTTCAGGCCCCTAGGGTTTATTAAACATTATATTACTAAATCACAGTACTAGTCAAAGGTTAGGTTATCTATTCCTATCAGTAATATAAGGGTATATAAGTCAGGGTTTATAACACTTATCAGATAGGAAATCTTTATATTATCATACCAGGCTAGACCTCTAACTTATAAGAGGTGACCCTTGAACATAGGGAAGAATTCCTAGAATAGGGTATTGCCTTAAGGGGTTCACAATAGGGCTATATAGTAGTCTCATACACTTAGGTCCTTATAGGTCTTATCTAAATAGTTAAATAATTCTCCTACTTCTAGGTTTAGTTTACCCTAGAGTCTTATAGTGAATTCATAGTAGCTAGCCTTAGCTATGCCTTATAGGTAGGAGATAATATAAATAAGTTAAGCTAAGGGTAGCCCTATAGCTTCTCTATCTATAAGGATCTTATTTATTATATCTAGGCACTAGTCTAGGTATTTCTTTCAGTCTCCTTCAAAGGTGTATAGTATAGGGAGGACTTATTATAGTCATTATTGTATATAAATAACTTAGGGAGGCTAGGAGGCTAGGGGGTTTTCTGAAGTTTAGGCTTAGGGGGTTTATGATGTTAGGGCACCTGTTGGCAAAGGTATAGTAGTCACTGCTATAGGTGGTCTATTGAACTGAGACTGACTTGAATAAAAGGTAGACTCTTAGGAGCTATCATAGCATAGGTCTATATTATTATTATTATTATCTATAGTAGAAAAAAGGAGGGGCTATAAAGAAAGGTCAAATATTGAAAAGTATAACTGTTATAGGTCTGTATAATAGGAAAGAGTTTCTTTAAGAATTGTTACTAGTGCTAGATGATGATGTCTCAAATGACTATACCTTAAAGCAATTTATTCTTAAAGAAACTACAGAAGGAAGGGAAAGAAGAAAAGAACTAAAAGCTAAAGCATTTCTCCCTTTGAGTACTACAA